>PVLC010016938.1:24614-34856 GCA_004027655.1 Graphiurus murinus
GAAATGCAGAAGAGTGTGAACAACAGGACACACTGACACACCCACTACCTAGAAAGACAACTGGAGCATTTCACCATCTTTGGGCAGTAGGCAGGTTTTTGTTTTTTGTTTTTGCGGTACTAGGGTGGAACCCAGGGGCATTTTACCTCTGAGCTGTACTCCCAGCCCTATTTTATTCTTTATTTTGAAACAGGGTCTCACTAAATTGCAGAGGACCTCACAAGTTGCTGAGGTTGGCCTCGAACGTATGATCCTCCTGTCTCAGCCTCCCAAGTACTGGGATTACAAACTTGCGCCACCACACCCAGCTTGCACAGGCCTTTTTACAGGAGAGAGAAACAAACCATAGAGAATTACAACTGCACTTGTGTCCAGGCTCACTGCGGTGCTCCTGTTTGGAGGCTGTCCAGGCCAGAGCAACCGCCACACTCACAACACTGCTACTGCTAACCCTAAGCCAGCACCTCGGGGCGGGGCAGGGCGGGTGCACACTGAGGCAGGGGCACTCCCACACGCCCACACCCTCCAGACACTGCCTCCCACAGGTCTGTGGTGCGCAGTGAACAGTCTGAAGACCCAAGGGTGAAGCCCACCAAGTCTCCAAGTGCAGGTTCTACTAATTCTCCCTAGATGCAATCCTTGTGGTGAATTCACCATGTGTCTCCCAGCCCATGGTCTGTATCCACCAACAAGACTGTTATGTCAAGTCAGTATGTCTATACATGCTATCAGATATTACCTTCGCTCTGTGATTTGACATGTCTGTAATGATACATACAAATATAATTCAGTCTTTTCAACCAGAGTATTATTCCTCACATAAATATTTGATTCCTACTGATTTAGTCACAGATGATAAAAACACGGAGCATATAAGATACAGAAAGCTTCCCAAAATGTTACGCAAAATGGCATAATCCTCATACAAAACCAGTAAGAAAAAAAAGTAGAAAAAAGAATGCACCGAGATCAGTCAAGTCAGAGTACAAAATAAATAAACAGAAGTAAATCACACCCAGTCATCTCCGTATGAAAGGAATGGTCTAAGAGGGTTCATCCAAAAACATATAAGCCAGAAGTAGTGGTGCAGCCCTGCAACCGGGTACTTAGAAGTCTGAGACAAGAGGATTGCAGGTTCAAGGCCAGCCCTAATAATTTAGCAAGACTCTGTTTCATAATAAAAAAAATAAAATAGGGGTGGGGGTATAGCTCAGAGGTAGAATGTCCCTGGGTTCAATTCCCTAATACCCTCCCCCAAAATTTCTCTTGCTCATAGATATTTTTCCTCTTAAAAATGTTTTAAAAGGCCGGGCGTGGTAGCACATACTCGTAATCCCAGTACTTGGGAGGCTGAGACAGGAAAATCGGGGTTCATGATGAGCCTCAGCTACCTAGTGAGGCACTCCACAACTTAGTGAGACCCTGTTTCAAAATAAAGAATAAAAAATAGGGCTGGGGGTGTAGCTCAGAGGTAGAACGCCCCTGAGTTCAATCCCCATTACCACAAAAAAAAAAAAAAGAATAAAAAATAGGGCTGGGAGTATAGCTTGTAGGTAGAATGCCCCTGAGTTCAATCCCCAGTACCAGGAAAAAAAAAAAAGTTTTACAAGTATAAATCTAACAAATGATCACTGCAGAAAGGGAAGAAAATACTGAAGAAAGTTAACATGAAAACATAGAGATTAAAACAAAAATTGAGCCAGGCGTGGTGGCGCACGCTTGTAATCCCAGCATTCGGGAGGCTAAGACCGGAGGATCCGGGTTTGAGGCCAGCCTCAGCTACCTAGTGAGGCACTCCACAACTTAGTGAGACTCAGTTTCAAAATAAAGAATAAAAAATAGGGCTGGGGGTATAGCTCAGAGGTAGAATGCCCCTGAGTTCAATCCCCAGTACCGCAAAATAAATAAATAAATAAATAAATAAATAAATAAATAAATAAATAAATAAATAAATAAATAAAACACAAATTGACAGTTATGGGGACAGGACGGGTGTGGGAAGAGTCACGCGTCAGATGGCTGTTTTTTTTAAATAAGCACCTAGGAACTGCATAACTAGTTAAGAACACTTCACAGAATGCGTATACTATGACGTGACATGTGAAGTGATAGCAGGCTGCGCAGTGCCCACGTGGAGTAGAGGGGTCTGCCATGCACATCGGTCCATCTCACAGCTAACGTGACCAGGGCCCGCTCCAGCACGGGAAGACGCAGCAATAAACAAGACACATTCCTTATTTCGTGGAGGTTATGTTCTAGAAGGGAGAGACAGAAATGAAGAAACAGATGTTTTTGTTTCTTTGGGTGCTATACCCCCAGCCCTTTTTATTTCTTATACTGAAAAATGGTCTCACTAAATTGCTGAGAGGCTCGATAAGTTGCTGAGGCTGATCTTGAACTTGCGATCTTGTCTCAGCCTCAAGTACTGGGATTACAGGCACACACCACCATGCCCGGTTTTGCTGGTTTTTTGTTTGTTTGTTTGTTTGCGGTACTGGGGATTCTACCTCCGAGCTATACCCCCAGTCCTATTTTGTATTCTTTATTTTGAAACGAGTTTCACTAAGTTGCAGAGTGCCTCACTAGATAGCTGAGGCTAGCCGAGAACCCGGATCCTCTGGTCTCAGCCTCCCAAATGCTGGAATTACAAGCATGCACCACCACGCCCAGGTCTGGCTTTGCTGTATCTATTTCTTAAACCAGGCTCAGAGGTGGAAAACCCCTGGGTTCAATCCCCAGTACAGAAAGGGAGGAGGGAGGAGGTAAAAAAGGAAAAGTAGATGTAACACAGCAAGAAAGAGGTGGGAGGAAGGCAGGAAGGCAGGAGGGAAATCTTCATCCCTTCCAGGCACCAGGCCTTGTGGCCCCACATTGCCACGCCCGCTCTGACCCTTCTGTCCCTCTAATCCAGCCCTGGGAAAAGCAGCAAAGAAGCCCTCAGGACACTCCCCTCAGCTAGCCACCCCTCCAGGGGCAGGGGAGACTAAATGGAAGTCCAAGCTTGCAAGGTCATTTACACTCACCTTGCACTCCATCAAACCTAACCCCTCACACCAGACCACAGGAATTGTTTGGGGCCTGCAGTGACTGAACACGGGCAGAAACTGCTCCGTGTGGCGGGTCCACATCACGGGAAATGGAACTGGTATGTGTTTGCTGTGCAACAGAGTCCCGGGCTTT
The DNA here is from genome assembly GCA_004027655.1 of Graphiurus murinus. Lineage (NCBI taxonomy): Eukaryota > Metazoa > Chordata > Mammalia > Rodentia > Gliridae > Graphiurus > Graphiurus murinus. Next base: position 27,795 of record PVLC010016938.1, read on the forward strand.
GACCACTGTTACTCCGAAATTCTCTCATCAGATTACCTCATGTTTAGAATTCGCCCACAGCAAAAGCTTTGCTTCTCCTGCAAACGCATCTGCAACAGTGAGGACTCTGAGCTACACTCCCAGTCTATTTTTTATTCTTTTATTTTTGAAACAGTCTCACTAAGTTGCGGAGAGCCTCACTAAGTAGCTGAGGCTGGCTGAGAACCCGGATCCTCCAGTCTCCGCCTCCCAAGTACTAGGATTACAAGCGTGCGCCACCATGGCCAGCCAGTGAGGACTCTTTTTTTTTTTTTTTTTGCGGTACTGGGGATTGAACTCAGGGGCATTCTACCTCCGAGGTACACCCCCAGCCCTACTTTTTATTCTTTATTTTGAAACCGAGTCTCACTAAGTTGCGGAATGCCTCACTAGGTAGCTGAAGCTGGCCGAGAACCCGGATCCTCCGGTCTCAGCCTCCGAATGCTGAGATTACAAGCGTGCGCCACCACGCCCGGCTCAGTGAGGACTCTTAACTGACCCGATTCCCTTTTTGTTTCAGCAGCGCAGAAGCACAGAGCTGCAGGGCAGCTCAACGCAAGCCTTCGAATTTTCACACTAATGCTGCTTCCCTCTTAACTTATCCGTGGATTGATATGCTCCCTTGTCCCAACGCTACCTATAAACCACACCCCCAGCCCTTTATGAGTTTGTTTTTTGGTTTGAAACGGGGTCTCACTAAGTTAATGAGAGTTGCTAAATTGCTGAAGCTGGCCTCAAATCTGTGATCCTCCTGCCTCAGCCTCCCAAGTACTGGATTTACAAGCATATGCCACCATGCCTGGCTCCAGTAGGGAGTTTCATACCATACTTTTAATTCTGAGGCATGTGAATGTTACTTATTTAAAGCTTGTATTTAGACTTTTAAAGGAATATTATGAAAATGTAAAAGTATTTCCAAGGTGAAAGTGTATAGCACTCTAAAATAGTATTCATCTAGGCTAAAGGGACAAAGAGAGAGAGCCAAATGTCTGCCAAGAGAGGAGAAAGGGTGGAAAAAGGCTGGCAGGAAAGGAGCAGGTAAACAAAGGAGAGGGAGGGAAAGAAGCGAAAAGAAAGGCAGAAAAGGAGGAGAGTAAGAGAAGAGAGAGGAAGAAAGAAGGGAAAGGGAGGGGAAAATAAAAATTTTTAAAAAGAGCTGGGAGCCAGGCGTGGTGGCGCAGGCTTGTAATCCCAGCATTCAGGAGGCTAGACTGGAGGATCTGGGTTCGCAGCCAGCCTCGGCTACCTAGTGAGGACCTCCGGAACTTAGTGAGACCCGGTTTCAAAATAAAGAATAAAAAAATAGGGCTTGGGGGTATAGCTCGGAGGTAGAATGCCCGAGTTCAATCCTCAGTACCACAAAAAAAAAAAAAGAGCTGGAAGTGTAGCTCAAAGGCAGAATACCCCTGGGTTAAATCAATCCCCAGTACCACACACACACACACACAAAAAAAAAAAAAAAAAAAAGAGGGAAAAGAGAAAGGGAAGAAAGGTGAAAAAGGAAGGAAAGAAAATGTGAGGAGCCAGATGTGGTTGTGCACACAGCCAGCCTCAGCAACTTAAAGAGATCCTTAGCAGAAAAAAATTTTTTAGCCGGGCATGGTGGCACATGCTTATAATCCCAGTACTTGGGAGGCTGAGACCGGAGGATCCGGATTCGAGGCCAGCCTCATTACTTAGTGAAGCTCTCTGCAACTTAGTGAGACTCTGTTTCAAAATAAAAATTACAAAAATAGGACTGGGGGTGTAGCTCTGAGGTAGAATGCCCCTAGGTCCAATCCCTAGTACCGCAAAAAAATAAATAAATAAAAATAAACACTAAAACATAGGGCTGGGGGTGTAGCTCAGAGGTAGAATGACCCTGGGTTCCATTCCCAGTACCTCACACACAAAAATAAATAAATAAATAATAAAAAAGTTTAAAAAAAATTTTTAAAGGCTCGGGGAGCCGAGTGTGGTGGTGCATGCTTGTAATCCCAGCATTCGGGAGGCTGAGACCGGAGGATCCGGGTTCCCGGCCAGCCTCAGCTACCTAGTGAGGCACTCTGCAAGTTAGTGAGACCCTGTTTCAAAATAAAAAATAGGGCTGGGGTGTAGCTCGGAGGTAGAATGTCCCTGAGTTCCATCCCCAGTACCGCAAAAAATAATAAATAAAGGCTGGGGGTTTAGTTTGGAGGTAGAATGCCCCTAGGTTCAAGCCCCAATACAAAATAAAAAGAAAAGAAGCCAGGCATGGTGGTGCACACTTGTAGTACTAGTACTTGGGAGGCTGAGATGGGAGGATCGCAGGTTTGCAGCTAGCCTCAGCTACTTAGTGAGACCCTGTTCCAAAATAAAGAATAAAAAATTGGGCTGGGGTGAAGTTCAGAGGTAGAATGCCCCTGGGTTCAATCCCCAGTACTACAAAAGTAAAAAGAAATAAAAAAGAAAATATGAAGAGTATGCCAATGAGAAAATCACATAACAGGAGTTTCAAAAAGAAAAGGACAAAGCCGGACATGGTGGTGCACACTTGTAATCCCATCATTTGGGAGGCTGAAACTGGAGGATCCCAGTTCTCGGCCAGCCTCAGCTGCTTAGTGAGGCCCTCCCCAACTTAGTGAAACCCTGTTTCAAAATAAAGAATAAAAAAATAGGGCTGGGGCTGTAGCTCGAGGTAGAATGCCCCTGGGTTCCATCCCCAGTACCACAAAAAAAAAAAAAAAGAAAGAAAGAAAAGGACAAGCCAGGTGTGGTGGCACACACTTGTAATCCCAGTATTTGGGAAGCTGAGACAGGAGGATCTGGGTTCACAGGCAGCCTCAGCTACTTAGTAAGGCCCTCTGCAATTTAGTGAGACCCGGTTTCAAAATAAAGAATAAAAAATAGGGCTGGGGGTATAGCTCAGAGGTAGAATGCCCTTAAGTTCAATTCCCAGTACCACAAAAAAAAAAAAAAAAGAAAGAAAGAAAAAGAAAAAAGGACAAGATCATGACAGAAATAACTAGAGCTGTCCCATAATCAAAAGGTGAGAAGGGTCCCTGAGCGGCAGCACAGTGGGTACAAAGCACACTGCGTGGCTTCCAGGGGCGGAGGAGGCCACACGCAAAGAACCAGGACTCTGAATAGCACCAGACTTCTTCACAGAAGCTCCAAAGGGATAGAAAAACGCCTTCAAAATTGAGAAAAAATCACTTCCAACCCTAAATCACATACCTAGCCAAGCTATCAACCAAGCACAAGCACAGAACAGTTAATTCTGTGCCTCTCACACTGGAAGATAACCACCAGACCACGTGCCACCACACTCGAGCACGCTGAGGAGCGTGCCAACCAGGGCTCCTCACCAACCAGGGACCCAGGACAGAGGCTGCACCTCCACAGTGCCGCGAGGCACAGCACGGCACGGCACGGCATGGCACAGGAGCCCAGTCTACAGCTCCGGGAAAAGTCAAGTCAGTCTTGGAGAGAAAAGAAGGGACTACCAGATCTAGGGTGGCTCACCATCCCAAAGGGCCTTTTACACAGTTCATCTGGAAAACTCTGGGCTGAATTAGTAACAGATGCACCGAAAATTAAGCAAACAGCAAAACTGTTACCACAAGGAAGACAAAAAGTCATACAGGAGAATAAATATTACCAATCAGTTTTATTGTGCAACTGAACAATAAAACAACTTAAACACTCATTTAATTGTTTTAAATTTTGAAACAAAGTCTCACAATGTTGATGAGTCTTAGTACTTTTTTTTTTTGCGGTACTGGGGATTGAACTCAGGGGCATTCTACCTCCAAGCTACACCCCCAGCCCTATTTTGTATTCTTTATTTTGAAACCAAGTCTCACTAAGTTGCAGAGTGCATCACTAGGTAGCTGAGGCTAGCCGAGAACCCGGATCCTCCGGTCTCAGCCTCCCGAATGCTGGGATTACAAGCGTGTGCCACCACGCCCTGCGAGTCTTAGGACTTTCTGAGGCTGTCCTTTCCGGTCTCAGCCTCCCAAGTACTGAGATTACAAGCATGAGCCACCACACTCAGTGTAAACACTCATTTAATCCAAAAACTGCTATAAAAGAAAGGTGGGTTACAGCTAGCCAGCCAATCCTTGCACTCTCTCCACTGGGAGACCAAAGCCATTTTCCACCCCTGGTGCTGTGGCTGAATCCACCAACCGAATGTGACAAAAGTGATGCCCGACAAGTCTCCTCGGAGTCTTGGAGAGGTCTGCAGGGCAGGGTGCCAGAGTGGTAGAGTGCGTGTCTAGCATGCCCAAGGCACAGCACTGAGAAAACATGAAGTCCTCCTTCCTGAAACCAGCCACCATGCTGCAAGGAAGCCCAAGCGAGCTCCTGGAGGGCCACCTGGAGCACAAGGTCTGGAGGCAGGAAGCGGGCTGCTGCCACACAGGGCAGAGGGGACGTGCTGACCCTGGCAAGCCACCGCCAAACTACAAACCATAAACAGACACATGCCACTGGGTTCTCATAATCAAAACACCGCAGCATTGGTAATACTGGAAAACAAGTGGGGAAGTGGGAGAAAAGGGTAAGATAAATCCTTACCATCCTTTTTTTTTTTTTTTTTTTTTTTTTTGCAGTACTTCTACCTCTGAGCTATACCCCCAGCCCTATTTTTTTATTCTTTATTTTTTTGAAACAGGATCTCACTAAGTTGTAGAGTGCCTCACTAGGTAGCTGAACCCCGATTCTCCGGTCTCAGCCTCCCAAATGCTGGGATTACAAGCGTGCACCACCACGCCTGGCTCCTTTATCATCTTCTACAGATAGAACTTACTATAGAAATCTAAAAGTCCTAAAATTAGCAAAACAAGCAAGTTGGGTTTTTTTCTTTTTAAGTGCAGATAAAAAGCCAGGTGTGGTGGCACACACGTGGAAGCTGAGGATCCGGGTTCAGGGCCAGCCTCAGCTACCTAGGGAGGCACTCCGCAACTTAGTGAGACCCTATTTCAAAATAAAGAATAAAAAATGCAGATAAATACCAGAGTGCAGCTGAAAAGCAGAGAAGCTGGAGAAGCAGCCCTGGTGGGGCCTGGAGGCAGAGTGGGTAGAGAAGCTCCCCAGAGCAGCTGGTCTGCAGGGCACGTGTTTACCATAATAAAGGAAAGCATAAGTGGGAAATATGCCTACACACTCTGGTTAGTTTGATTATGGTTAAAAGTTCCCCTCTACTCTTCTGTAGTAAGATTGACTTCTGGATTATAAATAGATGTATGTTTTGGGAGGGAGCAGGCTACTAGGGATTGAAGCCAAGGGCATTCTACCTCCGAGCTATACCCCCAGCCCTATTTTTTTATTCTTTATTTTGAAACAGGGTCTCACTAAATTGCGGAGTGCCTCGCTGATCCTCTTGTCTCAGCCTCCCAAGGACTGGGATTACAAGTGTGTGCCACCACACCCAGCTCCCCCAGCCTATTTTTTATTCTTTATTTTGAAACAGGGTCTAAGTTGCAGTGAGCCTCACTAAGCACCTGAGACTGGCCAAAAACCCAGATCCTCTTATTGTCTCAGCCTCCCAAGGACTGGGATTATAAGCATGGCCACCACGCCCGGCTACTGCCAGCCCTTTTTTTTTTTTTTTTTTTTTAGTACTAGGGATGGAACCCAGAGGCATCCTACCTCCGAGCTACAACTCCAGTCCTATTTTGTATTCTTTATTTTGAAACAGGGTCTCACTAAGTTGCGGAGAGCCTCACTAAGTAACTGAGGCTGGCCTTGAATTTAGATCCTCCGGTCTCAGCTTTCCAAAAACTGGGATTACTAGCCTTTCACTACTACACCCGGCTTTATCTTTTGCTTTGAAACAAGGTCCGGCTAAATTGCTAAGAGTTCCCCTAAATTGCAGAGGCTTGCCTTCAACGTGAGATCCTCTTGGCTCATCTTCCCAAACTCTGGGATTACAGACATGAACCACCACATCCAAGAAAGAAACAAGCGGGGCGTAGTGGCACAGGTTTGTAATCCCAGTACTTGGGAGGCTGAGACAGGAAGATCACAGGTTCCCCGCCAGCCTGAGCAACTCCATAAGGCCCTCTGCAGTTCAGTGAGACTCTGTTTCAAAATAAAATATAATAAAGGCTGGGAGTGTAGCTCAGAGGTAGAATGTCCCTGGGTTCAATCCCCAGTAAACACACACACCAAAAAAATGATGACAATAACAATAATAATAGCAAATAAACTGGGCATGGTGGCACATGGCTATAATCCCAGTACTTGGGAGAATCACAGGTTCAAGGTCAGCCTCAGCAAAACAGTGAGACTCAGCAACTAGCAAGCAGCAACTAGCAAGACCTCATTTTTTTTTCCCCCCCAGTACTGGGGATTGAACCCAGGGGCACTCTACCTTCAAGCTACACCCACAGTCCTATTTTTTATTCTGTATTTTGAAACAGGGTCTCATTAAGTTTTGGAGGGCCCCACTAAGTAGCTGAGGCTGGCCGCGAACTCGGATCCTCTGGTCTCAGCCTCCTAAGTACTGGGATTACAAGCATGCGACACTAAAAACAAAAAATAAAAATAGGGCTGGGAGTAGAGCTTAGAGACAGAATGCCCCTGGGTTCAAAAAAATAAAATAAATAGGCCAGGCATGGTGGTGCATGCCTGTAATCTCAGTACTTGAGAGGCTGGAACAGGAGGATCTCAGTTTCAAGGCCAGCCTCGTCAACTTAATGAGGCTCTCAGTAACCTAGTGAGACCCTGTTTCCAAATAAAAAATTAAAAATGGAGCCGGGCATGGTGGCGCATGCTTGTAATCCCAGCATTTGGGAGGCTGAGACTGGAAGATCCAGGTTCGCCGCCAGCCTCAGCTACCTAGTGAGGCACTCCACAACTTGGTGAGACCCTGTTTCAAAATAAAGAATAAGCCGGGCGTGGTGGCGCATGCTTGTAATCCCAGCATTCGGGAGGCTGAAACCAGAGGATCCAGGTTCGTGGCCAGCCTCAGCTACCTAGTGAGGCACTCCACAACTTAGTGAGACCTGGTTTCAAAATAAAGAATAAAAAATAGGGCTGAGGGTGTAGCTCGGAGGTAGAATGCCCCTGAGTTCAATC
>PVLC010016939.1:0-34655 GCA_004027655.1 Graphiurus murinus
TTTTTTTTTTTTTTTTTTTTTTTTTTTTTTTGCGGTACTGGGGATTGAACTCAGGGGCATTCTACCTCCGAGCTATACCCCCAGCCCTATTTTTTTTGTTGTTCTTTATTTTGGAACCGAGTCTCACTAAGTTGTGGAGTGCCTCACTAGATAGCTGAGGCTGGCCGAGAACCCGGATCCTCAGGTCTCGGCCTCCCGAATTCTGGGATTACAAGAGTGCGCCATCACGCCCGGCTATTATTGCCATTTTATCACAGTTTCTCAACCATGTTACAGTCATGTAACATTCGCAACTTTATCATGATTAAAAATTATTCATGGCTGGATGTGGTGGCAGTGTATGCATGTGTGTAATCCCAGTACTTGGGAAGCTGAAATAAAACAGGATCCAGAACAGCCTCAGCAATGTAGAGAGCTCTCAGTGACATAACAAGACCCTGTTTCAAAAAAAAAACTTAAAAAAAAAAAAAAACAAATAAAATAGAGCTGAAGGTGTCGCTGAAGGTTAGAATGCCTCCTCTGGGTTCAATCCACATACAAACACACACACACACACACACACACACACACACACACACACACACAAATTATTCATATTCAAAATGATTGTATGTTTGGAAACAACATCCCTTTTTATTAGAAGAAGCTACGACTAAATTATCTGAAATTTAAGCTTTTAATCAGATTCTAAGAAAGTATGCAGCATCAGGGAAAATATTTTGAGATATGGGGAAAGAAGTAGTAGCCTGATATTCAGAGAGATACCTGAGAGTAAACACAAGGTTAAAAGATCTTCAATAAACAAAACAGATTGATATTATATTTAATGTTCATTTAGCATCAATTTTCTTTTGGGGGAGATTTTCATTAGGTTGCCATATCTTAGACACCGGGGAAGATCCTCTACATTAAATTTCCTTCCTTCCTTCCTTCCTTTCTTCCTTCCTTCCTTCCTTCAACTGAAAAAATATTAAGAATATAAATTAAAATAAAGTATACTACTTTTATTAATAAGCCTACAGTTGAGAGACAGGATGTGATGAAGCTTGTCATCCAACATAGAAACAAAACATGCCATCACTCACTTCTCCAGCCTTCTGTGGCTTTATTTTACAGGTATATTAAAAATACCTGGTCAATGATACTGGCAGCAATGACTCCTGAGGGACTACTGAAAATATTTTTCTCTCTAATAAAAAAAAATAATAAAAACTATGGAGGTAAATATTCCTCTTCTTTGCCTAGATATTGCAGTATCTATACATGATGTCAAAGGGGCAGTCATTTCATATCCTGAAGAAACACATCTGAAAAACAAGGCAAAATACTAAGGAGAGCTAGGTGACTAGATGGGAAGAAGAAGGAAATTTATGAGCAATACTGAGTGCCTGAACCAAACCAGTCCCACCTGCCCAGGATTGTTGTCATGTGATAAAATACATTAGCTCCTTAAAAGTCAGCTTTTGTTGTTTATTTAATTGTTTCAGTCAAAACTATCTGAGCTGGAGCATTTTTCATGTTTTCTGAAACTTCAGATTATTGTCATCTGTGTCTTGTTTTCTTTTAAATTTAATTGTTTATAAGAAGAACTTTAAAATACAAATTATAATAGAAATATAATTTTTCTTTTTCAATAATAACATAAATTTTAAAATGTTATATTAAACACTGAAATTGCTTCTGTGTTATTTACTTATTAAATAGCTTTTTTTACTAAGTTCTATGCACTTTGATCTTAAAGTTATTAATTTAGATTTTAATTTTTGCTAATAAGCCTGAGGTAAATAAAGCACAAAATTAAGTTCTAAATTTGATTTCCAATTCCATAGTTTTCTGAATATTGCAGCAAGTGCTATTTTATTTACTCTATTACATGAAAATGCTTCCTGTTCTTAGGGGAAGAAATATGTAGAGTTCTCTCCCCAATTTTTATTACTAATTATCCTCACTTATATGCTCAATTTCAAAAAGTATTTCCTATGAGTTGAAGTTCCTGTTAATCCTGTTCTAAATATTTTTAAATATTCTACTTCTTTTGATTGGTATAGTTGACAACGTATTAACCTGATTTATGTGAGTTTCAATCACAAGCTTTATGTTAATTTCTTGGGTGGACTATGTCTTAGACCATTTTTGCTGCTCTAACAGAATACATGAGATTGGTTAATTTATAATGAACTGAATTTTTATTTGGTTCAATTTGGTGGCTGATAAGTTCAAGACTGAGGGGTTATATCTGGTGAGAGTCTTCTTGTTATGGCATAATATGACGGGAAACATCACAGTGGGGGAGAGAGGGGAAAAAAGGGAGGGAAGAGGGAGAGACCTACTTTAATAACAGAATTAATGCATTCATTAGAGCACTACCCAGGTGACCTAATCACCTCTTAAAGGTAATTCCTTCTATTACCTACACATTGAGATTAAAATTTAAACACATGAATTTTGAGAGCCCATTCAACCTCAGCACTCTAGATAGGCTTATTAGTGCCTGAACTTTTATTTGTAAATTCAAGCAAGAAAAAACACCCATGGAAACCATGTGTTATTCTTGATACTTAGCTCCAAAATGTAGAAGACATAGTTCCTTTTCTCAAATAATTTACCATTTTGGATATACCCAAATAATTAAAGCATAATGAAATAAAATACAAAGTGTAAGTCAAATTGATGAAATATATGAGAAAAATTCATTCCTTCTGGAGCAGTTGAATGGTTAAAATTCATATACTTCAGCTGATTCTTAAAGGTTAAGTAAGAATTCACTGGACTTAACAGTTATAGTTGGGAAAATAGTGTACGTATATGTACATATTAGTGGCAACACTGAATATTTTAGAAAAAATGTGATTAATATGATAGAGTAAAGGGAACTTGTGAAAATATTAGAATGATAAATTCATGATATACATGAAGGAGTTAGATATTTATTCTGAAAACAAAGGAGACCACATGGAAAGAAGAGTTGGGGAGAGGGTGGAAGTAATGGTTGCATCAGTATTTTGGGGAAATAACTTGGGCAAGATAGGCAAATATTGTCCATAGACACATTCTAGGCAGAAGGTTATATGTTTATTTGTAGCAGAATTTTTGACTGGATTATGCAAGTAAAGAGATTCAGAACTACAGATTTTAGTAGTGGATTTTTAACGGTGTATTATAGAAAAACCATGGGTCTAGAATAGGAAGGATTCATTAAGAAAGTTATGCCTTGCTTGTTTTTCAGTCATGTTATATTCAGGTTGGCCCATATTAGCAGGGTAGCTCTGGGCCATAAAAACTTCCAGAATCTCAGGTTCCTTCCTTCGTGTCATCTCATTATTCTGTATACCGTAGACGTCGCCACCAACACGACTGAAGCTGATTAGCTTGAGCATGTCTGCATTCAAGAATGAAGAGAGTGGGTAAAAGAGTGTGCAAAGCACACAAAATTGTATGCACATGAAGCATATATCACTGTATCTATTGCTGGCATTGTTAATTACTTCTTCTCAAATCCCAATGCTGAGAATGTAGTTACCTAGACAATAGTCAACTGCAAAGAAGTCTGAAAAATGGGATCTTCAACTGAGTGTCCAGATTTTTAGGCATAGCTATTGTACAATGGAAGGATCCTAGAATTGATTTTAGGGACAACTGTCAGTCTATCAGATGAGTCATAATGTACTTATGCTCTGATTTGTTTTAATCTGGGACCTGAGTGAATAGTAATACCGTTCCTTGAGATTGAAATATATGAGAGACAGGAGTTTCTGATATGATAATGGTGGCAGAGTGTAAAATTAAAGATAAAAGGTCATATTGTTAAATTACAGAATTGGAAGAATATGGGGGATCATTGAGTTAATATATCTCACTGAGTTGTTGAGGATATCTAGAACCTGTGATTTTCCTTTCTCAGATTCCAAGTACTAAGATTACAAGCATACACTAACCATGCCCATGAGTATTTTTAAAATAATAATATTATGATGGATTAAATAGAATTAATTTTCCACAAAGACATTCAGCATATCCCTGAAAGTTTATACTGGAAATCACTTTGTCTATGAGCCATTTCCAAAAAACCCCACAAATTATATGACCTGTATAGCTCTCAATTTCTTGAAGATGAACGTACTCTCTAAACTACAATCCTTGACTCCATCCCATTCGTTTTCAACATTTGAGGTATTTTCTATCTCCTCCTACTGCCTCCATCACTCATGACATGATTTTGCTCTTTCTGGTTTATAACTAAATTAATGCCTCCTCCTTTTGATTATCTTCTAATTCTCTGCCTAGCTTATCTTGATCTATTTATTGCATCAAATTTACTAGCATTTGATAAGTCCACTTGTTTGTATTTACAGGCTCTAGTATCTCTTTAAAAAGCAGTATCTCTTTTTATAATTAAGAAAATGTGTTTGTAAGCAAAGTGACCTGACTTTAGACATATGGCCATTGTCTAATTTGATCTTTATATGTTTAAATCTCACTGACATTGGGATAACAATAAATTACTCTAGCTAAAATAACTTTACCAGCAAAACATGACAAATATCTGAGAAGTATTCTTATAATTCTTGCTGCAGAATTTAAACAGTCACAGAAAAATTATTCTTACTTTACCCATTTCCTAAGAATAGACTAAAAATGAGTTTTAGACCAACTCCCCTGAAACAGTTGATTGAAATTGTCAGAGATGTGACTTCTTTGATAGTCCTTTTCTACACCAAAACTCTGTTGTTAAATAACTATTACCACCCAGCTCTTTCTTGGTGTGTGAAATTGTCTGCGTGTTTGTGTCCCTTAATAATTCATATGTTGAGATGTACCTTCACAGAGATGGTACTAAGAGGTGGGGCCCTTGGAAGGTGATAAGATTGCAAGGACTCTGTCCTCATAAAACAATTACTGTCCCTATAGAAGAGGGAGTCTTCTTGTTTTCCTCCATATGATAACACAGAAAATGCCATCTTTGGGGAACTAGCACCAACTAGATACCAAATCAGTTGGTGTCTTGATCTTGGACTTCTCAGACTCCAGAACTGTAAACAATCAATATCTACTGTCTATAAATTACCAGTTTATGGTATTTTATTAATAATAGCCCCAGCAAACTAAGACATCTTAAGTATTTCAAGTCACCTTGCTTCTCTGTTTTGCTATGTGACCCCAAACTCCTTCTACTAATACCTTTTTTATACCAGTGTCTGTAGAATTTTTGTAAGTCATTTTGGGACTTGTGGGAAATGACAAATTCATTGATTTGTTTTTCAATAGAGTTTTTTATCATTTGCTCTGATATTGAGTTTGATATCTTTTTTGAATTTTATACTGAATGAGCTAGTATTTATCTTATATATGTCTGAATATACCTTTTATGCTCTAATATCTTCTAGGTTCTTCCTTTATGTCACTATACTAAGTCAGCTTGTAGAAAGACAGTTCAGGATCCTCAAGCATGTACACAATCTTGGAATAAAAACAAGTTTTTAAACTATAACTTATTTCAAAATTCCTTTGTATTTCTTTTTGAAAGACCTTTCTGTTATAGTGGAAAACTGAAGAGTGTTATTTGGATCATTAAGTGAATGAGAATTGAAATATGTATATTTTGGACAAATTTACAGAAGCAAAAATTAACAACAAATTGTATAAAAAGACTTTATTGGAAAGATTATAAAAATAAACTCTGCTTAGTGTCAATATTGTTTTCACTGGACAAAGACAAAAAAGTTAGAAGTATGATACATCATAGATAATACCTTATGAATAATGGTACATTTTCCACTTCAAGAGATAAGAATTTAAATAATTATACATAAACACACACATTCCTTTAATCATCTGGCAGATGATTTGATAAAATCAGTACTATCGTGATTATATTATGAAATTAGGTACCATAAACTATTGTTTATCATTTTGCTGGATCCAGTTGGATAACATAACCTCTTTCAGATTAGCAATCTTCCTCGGGTTAAATTCTGTAACTGTAGAAGAAGACAATATTCATGGTGTTTCAACATATCGACAATGTGTGTCATGTAAGGCAATCATAAAAAAATAAAAGGTTTAAAGTGAATATGTCTTACATATGACTACAATAAAGAAAAAGATAATGTGAGGATATGAAGAAATTAGAATCCTTACACATTGCTGGCAGGGATGTAACATGATGTGGCTGCCAGGGGGAACAATTTGTCAGTTCCTCAAAAAGTTAGAGAATTATCACATTATCCAGCAATTCCAACAATAATTTTTATATACCAAAATAATTAAAAGCAGAAACTCAGGTATAGAAGCATTATTCACATTAGCTAAAAGGTGGAAACAGTTAACTAAATGTACATCAGCAAATGAGTAAACAAAATGATTGTGTTATATATCTTACATACACATATGCACACACAATGGTGACATATTCAGTCTTAGAAAGGAAGGAATGCTCTTCTGATACATTCTAAGACCTGGGTGAACAGCATCATGAAGGTATGTAATAGTGCTGAGCTGTTGGTGTAGATTTAGTAGCAATGGTGATAATGTGAGGTTGGATCAAGTGATGGCACTTGACCACAGAACACAACAGTCTCACACATAGAACTACATGCTTAGATATAGGAATACTATCCTAAGGAACCTATTCTGAGAAAATGATTAGAGACAAAGAAACTAAATCTTTTGTTAAGAATTACATTCATGTCAACATCACCAATAAGAATAAAGTGAGAAACAACAAAATATTCTATTGAATTTAGGGACCTCAACTATATGGAGACATTATTTAAGAAATAAAAGCATCATTGTGGAAACCACATTAGACACACAGGAAATGTTTGACATAATATTAAACAAACATATGCTAAACGATGATCATGAGACATTTCTGTTAACACATGTTTGCTGGTATTTTGCTAAGAACTGAATGTTGTTGCTAAGAACTAGATATTGTTATAGAAACAAAAATTAAAAGCTGTGTTATATGTTATAAAGATATATTGTTGAAATTGCTGGATAGTGTGGTAATTCTCTATTTTGCTTTTTGAGGAACAACCAAACTGTTTCCTACAGCAGCAGCACTATAAACGCTATCTTTACAAATGCTTCTCATGTACTCTATGAATAGTTGTGGATGCATACATATGTATATGTATATAATTAATATGTAATAATATTCAAAATATATAGAATAATTTAATTATATAAAATTATTCATATATATACATATACATATATATTTGGGTAAAGTTCACATTAATAAGTATAATGAATAATTATTTCCATGATTTGCAATTAGATTTCCTTGTTCTTAAAATTCTATACCTATAATAAATCACTAACCTAATCATTGCAAAGAAAAAATATTTCTTAAAAATAGGAAGCTACTTCTCAGCCATCATTGCTGAATTGCAGAAAGTGGATCAGACCATGTTAAGGCTTTAAATAGAATAATTTAAGTCCACCTGCTTGACTCAGGAAAACAAGATCCCTTTGTTCTACAACCAGGTTCCATTTGATATGTTCTAGATTATTTTACTCACCAAACACTTATGAGAGAATCAGAGGAACAAAGACATCTTCAGTTTTCACCTATCTTCTGAGGAGTTTCTGAAGGAAAAAAAGAAAGTGCATACCTACATTGCTAACATTGTCAGAAAATGTCACTTTTAATTGGATAGGAATTATGCAGTCAGGTGTGACAAGGAAGAAGGGGTTATCATGAGCTAATAATTTGACAGAAATGCAGCCTCATGCTCTTAATCCCTCCAGAGTGTTATCTCATGATTACCAAACACCCTGCTTAGATATGCCTTATTAGTTTCTCTTTTGGATATCTTCATTCTTTGGAAAACCATACTTCTGTGTGCTAGAATATGATGATGTTAGCGGTTTAAAATATGAGCAGCTGCTTTCGCTGAACTAGTAGTTCACAAAAATTAATCTACCCTTTACATTAATCTGCAGACCAATCAAAATGTTTCTTTAATCCAAGCAGTTTTATAACATAGTCTAAATCACTCTGGTCCAGGTGCCTTGTGCTGCTTAAAGGAAAAGTAACGAGAAAATTTAATCTGGAGATTATTCAGTATTTTTGGCTGCTACTGACTGGTATCACCTAGCAACTATAGAACATGCTGAGCAAATCGAGCAAATAGCAACTCATCCATCCTGTCACCACAGATCAAATCATTAGGAGAAAATAAGTATGCTTGCTGATGGTAATAAGGAATATAACAGTAAGATCCAGAATTTTTTAAGAAGGCAAAGCATGGTTTGAGATAACATCATGTGGCAACTGCCATTATTGGGATGATTAGCTGAATAAAATTCATAAAAGCTGGAGATTAAAAGAAGACTTAGAGATTTGAGAGTGTAATACAGATGCACAGAGACACTGAAGAATACTGCCTAGCCCACAAACAATTGAACTCGGTTAAATAATATGTTGTCAAGGTATTGTAATTAGGTTTGTTAGGAACAGAGCAAAGAGCTTAAAATTTCACCAGAGAGTCTCTAAGTTATGGGCATGTTGACAGCATATTTTATTTTCAAGACATTATGCCAGATGTCAGTTTGGGTGAGTTCATGTTTGTAAGGCTGATTAGAATGTTCCCATGGTAAAGTGAGTGCAGGGAAAGAATTGGATCTGGACAAAAACCAATTCCACTGAACACTCATACCAATCCTCCAAAAATATCATAAAATCATAAACATTAAAAGAAAATAGAGTTTATCTTTGAATATTAATATTGAGTCTTCTCTGCATCCAGGCATGAGTATAACTGATAATTCACTTTCTCTTTGAATGTTAAATTCTTTTAAATTGGAAACGTAGATAGATTCAAACTTTTAGTAGATGCAAGCTAACAGAGAATAAAACTAAACCTAGCTCCACTAGAAGATATCACCTCTAATTTAACTGTCTTCCAGAAGAAAGTTAAATAACTTTTAAAAGAGAACACAAATAATTTATGATGTACAACATATACTAGAAAATTACTAGACATACTCAAAGCACTACCTAAAATTAAAAAAAAAAAGATTATTTAATTAAAACTGACATCATGATATCTGAAGGTTTATAGTTAGCGGTTAAGATTTTTTAAAACAGGTATAAATTTGACCACGAACATGAAGGAAAATAAGTCATAAGTGAATAAAGGTATAGGAAATTAAATAAATTTTGTCTATTGATGGGAAAGTGAGAATTAATTTTTATGAAATTTTATCTAGCATGAATTTAGCAAGAAGTATGTACATTTTGTCTAGTTTCATTATTTTCTTTCTTAACTTAGATCTCAGGAGTTTGACAATCATCTGCTTGAGGACAGTTTTCATTGTATTTATTCTACCATTTTTATTCTTAAGTGATGATAGACATCTGATTTTGTTTCTATACATCCCTCTTTATTTTCAATCTCCTTAAGAACACTCAGGATATTCTTTTTCTTCACTGTTTAAAATTTTCCTAATCATATGTCCTTGTTTGGAAATTTTTTTGGCTATTATTCTGAGTGCTTGTTGGGCCCTTTCAATTTATAATTGCTTAGATTTGGATTATAAAAAATATAATTATTTGTATCCCTTCAATTTTTCTGTTCTCATTCTCTCCTAATATATTTTTTGGTATTTTAAATTTATTTTCTGAGAATGCTTCTCAACTTCAATTCTCAATATTCTACTGATTTTTTAAATTTATATTAATACATTTAATTTCAAAGCACACTTTTCTTCTATGAAAGTTTTTTTAGAGATAAACCTTCTTGATTTATGGACACAACCTACTGATGAGCTTGACAATGGATTAAAATAATGGCATCATACTTTTAATGTTTTCAATTATCTTCAGCATTTTCTTTGGATCTTATTATATTGGCCAAATAAAATTTTTCTCCTCCCCAGAGGGAAAACTAGGTTACTAGCCTAAAAAAATCAATCAGTGGAAATGGAAGTGTGGTGCCATTTACTGCTTTCAGAAATGTATTATTGCTTTCAACTATTCCCAGTGTTCTCAAGTTCAGACATTGGATGGCCCACCCTTTCAGGACTGTAATCTTTATCTTTCTTCCACAGTGGTCAGAAGACAGTTGCTCTGCTGCATAGGAGGATATCTTAGAACCTTTGGGCTGTTGTAACAAAGTTCTAGAGAGTGGGAGGCTGGTAAAGAACAGAAACTGATTTTTACAGTTATGGAGCCTGAAAATCTGAGATTAGGGTGCCAACCTTGTTGGTTATTATGATGGCTCTTTTATGGATTGTAGACTGCTGACTTCTTATATCTTCACATGTCAAAAAGGGGAAAGAGCTCTCTGGTGTCTTTTTTAAGGGCACTAATTCAATTCACCTCTATTCTTATGACATAATTACTTTTTAATGATTCTGTGTCCTAATATCATCACATTGGGAGATAGGTTTTCAATACATAATTTTTTTTAGACAAAAAATATAGTGCTTCACAAATGACATAGTACAGCTTGGGGTCTAAATGCTTCTTACAGAGATTATTAAAATGTTTTAAATGAGTCGGAAAGTGAATGCAAATTTTAGAGCTCGTTGCCATTGCTAATTCCTAAGCCCTTCTGCCATTCTAGGGATTAGATTGGGCTCCTTCTCAACTTCCTCCACTATTGGTTTAGGTTCTGTTTCATGAATATTTGGGGATCTCATCAGGAGATGCAAAATATAGCTTGCCTATTGGCCACCTTTTGTTAAACAGTTATTAGAACAGAAATAAGCCTAATCACTGTTGTACTCTCTATGACTCCTTTCACACTAAAAGGGCAAGTTTGAGCAGTTAGGGCAGGCACTGTATGAGCCAAAAACCAAATATATTTGTTATCTCTACTTTATGGTCTAGAGTGTTATTTATAATATATGCATCTATTTTTCAGTCTCTAGAATTTTATTTTCAGTGTTTTTGATCTCTTCTATTATTTATTTATTTACTTATTTATTTATTCATTTACTTATTTATTTATTTATTTATTTATTTATTTATTTATTTATTTATTGTGGCACTGGGGATTGAACTCAGGGGCATTCTACCTCTGAGCTACACTGCCAGCCCTATTTTTTATTCTTTATTTTGAAACAGGGTCTCACTAAGTTGCGGAGGGCTTCACTAGGTAGCTGAGGCTGGCGCTAACCCAGATCCTCTGGTATCAGCCTCCCAAATGCTGGAATTACAAGCATGTGCTACCACACCCAGCTGTTTCTGATCTCTTCTGCCTTTTTTTTTTTTTATCTTATGGATTATCCTTGTTAACCCTTCAAAATGGTTTGCTAAAATTTTAGTTTGGAACAGAGTTAACCATGAGGGTCAGCCCATCAATTGTAACTAAAGGCTTCAACCACTCTTCTTCAATGCCTAAACTGCTTCATTAGGGCATTTTGTTTTATTGATCAGAAAACAGTTTTTAAGGTGAAACCCACTGAGGATTCCCAACAACATTCTTATCTTTTTTGATTCTACCAGTGAATATTAGCTACCTATGAGTTTTGCCAGCATCCAACTTCTTAATTTTAGCCTTGATTTTGCCACTCATAAAATAACATGAAACATTATGAGAAAATGCTTTTATTGACTTAATATTATAGCTTTTCTTTTCCCGAATATTCATGGCACACCAAATGTACAGGTGTTGCTGCATTCAATGCTCACAACACTAAGAATATCAATATCAGCAATAATAACTAATGCAAAAGATACGTTCACTGCCATTAAGAATGTAGCCTGGTACATTCTTAGTGTATTCTTAGCAGGGAATATGGAAATTTAAATTCAAATAAATATAAGCCATTGTAGATGTAATCAAAGCACACACACATAGATTTGCTTATGATAATGATCAAAACTTCATATTGAGGAACAAGTAGAACTGGTTTAAATTTACCCTCAGGTAAGAAGAACACATTTGCTAAGAGAGAAAACATGTAAATACATTTTATGTGGCAAATATAAAGTATAAAAAATACATAGAATCAGGGAACTCAAAGTATTCGAACATTAATTTCACTACTACCAATCTGTACAGCCTCTAGTAATATATTGAACCTCTTTAAGCTTCGGTTTTCATGTAAAATATAAAAGTATATAAAAGTAATATTAATTACCTCATAGCTTTACTCTAGGAGTTATACAAAATAATGCACTTGGCAAGTTTAATAAAATTCCTGGCACATAATAATTGCTCAGCAAAATATTTTGTTAATGCCATCATTACAATTCATTCAGAGGAAGAAATATTTTATCCCAAAGAATGAATATACAGGAGCATTTCAAGGATGGTGGTGCTATGGGAAAGATATGCTTTGTAAAGTAGCAAACTTCTAATCATCCTGTAAATGAGAGGATATAGATAACTGTCTTAGCATTCTCATTGTTATAATCCAACAGACTGCCCATGAAACTTAGAGGAAGGAAGATTCATTTGCTCCCGATTTCCCTTGTAGATTTTTGGATTCAGTCCATGTGAGGCTTGGGACCATGAATCTCAGGAAACAGGGAGAGGGAGAACACAAGACTTTGCTCCTTGCATTATGGAGGCCAAAAGCAAGAGGGAGAGCAAGGAGAGGAGGAACCATAGATAATCCCTAAAGCTGCAACCCCAGTGACCTATCTTCTCTAGCTATATCCTACCAGCCTACGCCACCACCCAGAAAAACAAAACTGGCTTTTATGATCCCAGAGTCTGTGCCTCTGCATCTGTATCCAGGCTAATGGTCCAATGGCTTGCGCCCACCACCTGCTGCTATTTCAGCCTAGTGGCAGCTGCCTGCCACTTGGCTCAGTGTTAGCCCTTTTGGGTAAGGTGGTGGGAGAGGACTACATGGCCCAGGTTTCCACCAGCACAGATAGAAGAACTGTGCTGCCTTGGATTGTGGCCCAAGTCTTGCTATCATCTGTGTTTGCCCAGCCCATAGAGTTTCCAATGTCCACTGAAATATGTGGGTCCAGCATTTCTAAAGCTTTCCAGACTTCTTTCATTTGAGGACATATGTCATCCCAAATTTTTGGTGGAGTTCATGTCCTTAGATAGGCTGACACTGGGAACTACAGGGACTCCAGGGGCCATATTTTCTTAACTTGAGTTGTTTCTCCTGAGGCTGCTGCTTCAGATGGGTACTGGGATTATTTAATCCTGCATGCTAAGTGTCAAGGACCCAGTTGGGGCCCAGCAGTGGTTTCAGGGATGGTTCTGGTGGTGAGATCCCCATAGAGAAGAAAGCACATGGAGCCACCATCGGGAGGAGAACAAACAACAACTTTATTCTATAGACCTGTTTCTTTTATAGAGTTCTGGGCATACTGGCATTTGTCTACACAAGTGTGGTCATGCACAGGTGTGTTGTGCCTTGCCCAATCATACCCACACAACCAAGTGCTGCATATAATTAATGGGGCCATGTCCTCACCACTGCCCTGTACTTTTTCTCAGCTCCACAATATAAAAGTGTTTTTCTCGGAACCCACAGAAGCGATTAGCAGAATCACATTGGAGTTTATCTTGTACAATAAGTGGCCGCTTCTTAAAAAGGCTCAATTTATAGTTTGTAGAACAACTCTTCACATAAACATTTGTAGAAAAATTTTAAAGTTTCTTTTCTTCAGTGTTTTAGAATTGTACATTTTGATCATTTCTTTTGCAGAGTTCTGCAACAAATGCTTTCCTAAACCTCTCTTAATTTCTTGGAAGAAGCCATAGCATTTTACTCATATTTAAGATAAAATCACCTTCCATTTTATCTAATAGTACATTGTAGCTAATAGAAAGATACCAAACCAACAAAGAGAGCACATATTTAAAGAGCTTTAGTGTCAGTCACTGGGATGTAAACCACCAAAAGAAAATGTTCTTTTGGCTTGTAAATGTCATACCAGGGGCAGACTCTGGGATAGAGCATGCAGGAGTTATAGCAACTTCAGCCCTTAATGATAAAAGGAAGTCAGGAATATTCAGGATTGGAGCTGGGGAAGCAGACCTAGTTTCAGAGGCTGGTCCTATGGGAGCAGTTTAGAGACTCAGAGCAGAGAGTGATGAGCTTGGATTGATGAGCTTGGCAAGTCATGCTTAGCAGAGTGCTCACGGGGAAGAGGTCACATCCACTCAGCATTTTTGACACAGCTTCAAAGAAGTCTTCACAATGACTGCAACAGTGTAAAGTCACAGACATATTGGTTCAGATATATTAATTTATTTAGAATACACATCTTAGGAAGTCCTATTTCTACTTAGTGTTGGAAAAATGGGTCTTCCTCACTTTGTGTAGCTGAGTTTAATTTTTTTTCACTAAATGCGTGACATATTTATTCTTAGTTCAAATTAAACTTTTATCCCCAAGATTTTTCTTCTACTATATTACTCCTTGATTGACTCTAAGAAAATCTTTCCTGCCACTGCCAAACAAGTGGGGAGTATGTGTGTGTGCATGCATGTGTGTGCACACTAATGCAACTGCGTGTGCATATGTATTTGCCTGTGTGAGTGCACATACATATGTGTGTGTGTGCGTGCTTTGGGGATTATTTATCCTTCACCTGATTTGGACAACTCTTGATGACTCCCTGAAATTTGTCTCCCATCATGATGTCAGGCACTCCATAAACTCGCAGTCACCAATCCCTCATTAAAAAATGAATGGCACTCTCATCTAAATATTTTCATATTAAAAATATTTGCATGCAGTGGGCATTGTGCTATGGGATACCTTTGTTATGTTTGTAATTGCATGAGCCCAAATCCCCTTTCCTCTTGAGGGTCAGATTAGAGTTGGCCACAAGAGGAACCTATGTAAGGTTTGAGAGACTGAAGTGAATCAGTAACCATTGCTTCTGAAGCTATCTTTGCAACCAGATGCAGGAAAAAAAGAGATGCATAGGGAACTAGTGAGCTTCAGGTTGCCCTCACTCTCCTCTTATTCTATGTAATTTTTTCCCCAATTTATGGCTCTGCTGGCAAATGTCATCTACAACCCCCTCCCACAACCTGAAATGTGGACACACAGGGGTTACCCCTTCTGTGGGATGGGCTTCCACGGACCTCTGTGCAGGTCTTCCTTTCATGGTCCTATTCTGGTTCAGGAAGTGCTTGGTTTCTCATACTGGTCAGTTAATTATTCTTGTTTTCATCCTCTGCTCCCTATTTCTCCTCACATTTTCAGATCCTCACTCTCCCATCTCTTCCTAAAATGTGCTTAATTCCTACAATAATCCTATATCCGGTGGTACTGATAGTGATTGCTTCTTCACCAAGCCCTGAAGGATACAGGTGGGGGAATTTTGCGCATACTCTTCCCTCAGTGCTATCACTACACACAAGTTCAAAGGGAACATGGATCCTTCTACATCATTCTTTGATTCCCAGCCATCATGGTTGTCAGCCAACATCTAGATTTATAAATGGGTCAGGTATAGGTGATGGTCCAGCTACCACCTCAAGGATCAATAGGATGTCTCTGTCAATGTCACCATTCTCATGACTGTTTAAGTTGGGCAATCAGGAAGGAGAAACACTTGTGTTTCACTCCTTATCTTATCAATGGAGTTCAATTCTACCTGTGCTATATTTCTGATATATAAACAATTTTAAATCATTTTGTATATTTGTTATGATGTCTTTGCAACTCCAAGATCAGATTTATCATCTTTCTTGTGGGTGTCCTTATGAGAGTGGCCATTGGAAAAATGAAATTAATTCCTGACTTCTTGTCTTAATGCATTTCACGTTTACTCTGCCACAAATGATCCCTTTATCTGTCCTAAATTAAGTAGGGAATATTGTTAAATGTAGCCTCTCCCTGCTTATTTCACTTGCTTAGAGCTGAAAATACATCCTCTGGGGAGAGGGAATTCATTCTGAGAAAGTAGCAGGATATTGGCAAGGTGCCAGGCTATCATCTTAGCAGATAGGATTCAGTTTCACATTTTAATCTTTTTGAGGGAAAGGAGTGCTTTCTTGCATATGGGTCAACACCATTTCTGTGTAACAATCTGAAGTAAAAACACAAATAATGCTGGATTTCTGAGATTTATACCAGATAAATTGGACATCAGGCGTGTGAAACACATTCAAGATGCATCATTGGGTGGAGTTATAGCTCCCGACGTTTTGTTTTTTCTTCCAACAGAAGACAATGACTCAAAAATAAAGTGACCCTTCAGACATAAATACATACAACAAACAAATTGAGAAATGTGGCAGGGGCAGTCCTTGTTCTGTGGTTTTGTTTTCATTTTTGCCAACTGATAGTAATGAATACTGAAGCACGGAGAGTGCCATTTTGTGTTCTTCAGTTTGAATTTCCCTTAAATCTTCTCTTATTTGCATTTCACTATCTTAATATCTTTTTCAATTACTTAGGTACTCAGTTTCGTCTCTTATGTAAGTTTTCATCTTTTAATTTTTCCATAATTTGTCCCGTGTTATGAAATATTAATCATCAATGTGAATCAGAAATAGCTCAGATTTACCTGGAATCCCACTTGTATATGAGTTCTAGGCTAAAGGCTGAGGTCAACACTCTCCCCTCATCCTACCTAAGCTAAGTGTGTGAAAACACTGGTCTGAATGGGTCTCTTCCATTCTCTCCCAAGAAGAGTTACTTGCCTGGCTAGTCTAGGAGTGAGGTTTCTGTAGGAAGTTTGACATTTTCTAGAAGTCATAGTTACAATCTCTGTCTCTGATGCATATTCTGTGCCCACTCCAACTGTGATAAACTTAAAACACTGCACGTAAAAGTAGTCACAGAATCTACTTGATTGGATCACTCCAAATTTGACCATGCTGCCTGGAATACTTCAAACAGAAAAAAAAGGTGATCACAGCTCTAGCAAGCCCCTCTGTTCAGCAACATAAGAGTTTTAGCACACTAATAGAAATATATATATATATTTCTATTATGTAATATATATATTATATAT
The DNA here is from genome assembly GCA_004027655.1 of Graphiurus murinus. Taxonomy (NCBI): domain Eukaryota; kingdom Metazoa; phylum Chordata; class Mammalia; order Rodentia; family Gliridae; genus Graphiurus; species Graphiurus murinus. The sequence continues at coordinate 16,907 of PVLC010016939.1, forward strand.
ATAATATATATAAAATTGTGAGAAAACAATGTTATAAATGATGGTTACCAATAATAGTCAGGTGCATTACCTATATTATCTCATTCTCCTTAGACTTTTTAGATAGGTTATGTTACATGAAAATTCACTGCCAATAAGCTTCACCTACAAACCATGAACTGTCTCAAGCTATATTCATGCATAGAGAAGCTTAAGCTACCTAGCCTACTCTACATTCTACTGTGCTGCTGGTGTATTCACTTCTATCAACTCCCACTTAGGTGACTATTGGTGTGCCAGGGCAAATACTCTATACAATCCACTCAGTAATGAGTCATACTATTCCCCAGACCTCTTCCAGCTAGGAGATCTTTGGACTGCAACATCACATGCTGACTTTCCAGGGATTACCTGGTCTTGTAACACATCTGGTTTGCTGCTTCACACCAATAAGAATGCAGCAAATGCCAAAATGTGTAATACTGGCCACAAGCAATTGATTAGGAAAAAAAACAAAAACAAAACAAAACAAAATAAAAAAAAAACTCTTCATTTTGTGTTTCTACCAAATTCCTCACTGAGGAGAGAGGGAAACAGATATTCTATGATGTGAGAAAATCAGTATTTAGTAGACCATGAAAAACATCACTTCCAATTCTTTCCCATCCTGCAATATCAATCTCTATCAAAAGCAGCTCATGCTCTTGTGTGATGAAACCTTCAGTGACATTATCAGACCCAAAGTGGTTATTTTAATTTTAAAATGTAAGAGGGGGATTACTTACCTCATACAATCAGATACATAATAAATGCTGGGAGGATCAGTGAAGCTTTGCAAGAATGTATGAACTGTACTGTTTTGGTCATAGCTGTTTGTGGTACACTATTGATTTCTACAAAAAAGTACAATTTCTACAAAGAAAGAAATAAGTGGGCAAATCCTTTAAGAAGAAAATAAGTTCAGTGATGAGAAAGCATTTGATGAAGTAAATTTCTCTTTTATCCTAAGCTTTCTAAGAGATCCAACTTGCTTATAAAATAATGAAGATTTTTTTCAGAATTATGATTCAGTGGACTAAATATTTTATATGCATTCCAACAACCTTGCGTGGCAGGTCTTATTATACTTATCTTTTTACATACAAGAGAATTATGGTTCAGAGCTGTTATAGATCTGGCAGCAATTAAAATCAGCTCATTCTGATCTCAGAGCCCTCACCTTTGAATATTATTTCTGTTCTCCAGCTTGTAAACAGGTAAAAGCTACACTTTTAGCCTTGGCTCTTATCGATCCTGCCTTTATTTGTACTGACTCTCCCTCTCCCACTTCTCTTCTATTACTTGTTTCTACTGTCTCACCTGGTTTTCCAACATCCTCACAGGCAATGTTTAATTGTATGTGTCAGTTTGACATAGCCACAGTTTATCCAGATATTTGCTCAAAACTTATTCTGGATGTTTATATGAGAGTATTTGTATGAGATGAACATTTAAATGGATAAATTGAATAAAGTAGTTTTCCTTTTCTAATGTCAGCAAGCCTCATACAATCAGCTGAAGGACTGATTAGAACACAAGGCAGGACTGACCCTGCCCAAAGTAAAAGGGAGTGCTCCTGTCTGAAGGCCTTCAAGCTGGAACATCACCTTTATTCTGCCCTCAGACTCTGACTATAGCATAGGCTTTGCTAGCTATTAAGCTTTTCTGGCCTTCAAAATGGAATTACCATGACCTTCCTGGTTCCCAGGCTGCTATGGTTTAAATGTGTTACCCAAAATTTCAGGTGCTGGAAACTAATCATCAAAGTTATATCATAGTGTTATTTAGAAGTGGGCATTTGTGAGGTAATTGGGATTTGAGGAGATCATAAGGATAGGTCCCCATGATCTCTTTAACAGCTTAATAAGAAGAGGAAGAGTAACACAGGAGGCAGCTTGCTCAGTCTGACAATGTGACCCTCTGCCAGGTTGTCATGCAGCAGGAAGACCCTCAACAGATGCTGGCATCATTCTCTAGGACTTCCCAGTTTCTAGAACCATGAACTAGGTAGAATTCTTTTCTTTATAAAATACTCAGTGTCAGGGGTTTTATTACAAACAAGAAGTAGAGTAAGAAAGAGACTCAGACTGGAACGTAGTCACCTTTTTTTCTGGATTTCCAGTTGCAAACTTATTCCTACAGATTTTAAGATTTGCCAGCACCAATAAGTATGTGAGCCATTCCGTAAAATATCTCTGCCTTTCTGTCCCTCTCCCTCCATAGACATATAGCGATCCCTCTCTATATAGATATAGCGACATCTATATATAGAGAACGACATAAGCGAGATTCATACAATTATTTATAAAATTATTCTGTCTCCATATATCACTATCAATATACCTACCTAGAGGGGGAGAAAAAGAGAAAGGGAGAAAGAAGAGAGAGAGAGAGAGAGAGAGAGAGAGAGAGAGAGAGAGAGAGAGAGAGAGAGAGAGAGACTCATAATATTTACAGGATTGAGTAACCTAGATAGTCATAAATATTAATCTCATTTTGTGGCTTGACTAAGTGAAGGTATAGTATATTCAGGAATTCAACACGATCATAGCAGTCTATCATTGAATGATTAATTGATTAATTCAGTAAAATGACACAAAGGTATTTTTATTCAGATTTCTTGCACATATTTTTATTGCTGTAATCTCTCCCTTAAATTCCTAATCTGCATATCTGCAATATATCTCTCAATGTTAATACATGCAAATGATTAAAGCTCTTTCAACCCAAGTTCTTCATCTCTCATCTGTGAGAATATAATTAGATATTTTTCTAGCAAAGGACTAGCTTGTCTTCAACTTCATTTTGTAAAACCACCATGTTGTAACCTTTTGTGCACTTATATTCTTTTGTAAAATCAGCATTTCCCAAAAATTGTTAGAGCCAATTCCTCCCCCAACATCCCCTCCAGCCAATGGTGTAAAGATTGTGCAGCTCTGCTCTTACCAATATAAGCACAGCACAGAAACCTTGCATTTGGAAATAAAAGACCCTGAAATTTTTCACCATTTTGTTCCTGCAAGCCTGACTTGACTGGTGTCAAGATACTTTTTTACAAAAAGTAAAATCACCTTGCTGAGCCACTTTTGAACATGTGTCTTTTCTTATGATGCCGTGGAAATTTCTTTCTTTTTTTTCTTTTTCTTTTTTTATTTTTAATGGTACATTGTAATAATGCATCTTTGCGAAGTACAAGCTGGTAGCTATTTCTAACACATATTAGACTCTGCGAATTGTACCCTTCACCCTCCAAAAAATATACCATTCAAAAGCATAAAGATGATTATTCTATTTTTCTTCACCAAACTTCATTTCCTTGAAAATTTGTAGGCTGTATTTAAAAAAAATCTGTCTGAAATGTCCCTTTTTCTCTTTCTCCAGTGAGTCTACCCCAGGGTAACTGCTTATCATGTCTGTTTACTGCAGTAGCCTTATTTTTCTTTAGTTCTTTATTTTTTTATTTATTTTTTTTGCATCCTTATTACTTTTTGATCAAGGACCAAGCATAATATTTTAATGCTTAAATAAAACAATCTATTCCTTGGCTTAAAAGCTCCCTCTGCATTTGTATTAGCTTCCTATTGTGCTATAAGAAATTATCCCAATACCTGATGGCTTAAAAACAACAAAAATTTATTATCTTACCTCTCTGGAGGTTAGAATTCCAACGAAAGTCTCACTGAGCTAAAATCTACAAGTCAGCTGAGCTGTATGCCATCTGAAATCTCTAAGGGATAAAGCATTCCTGCTGTTTCAAACTTGTAGAAACTGCCTACATTATGTAGCCTTGGACCCTATTCATATTCAAAGATAGTGGTAGAAGATTAAGTGTTTTTCAGTTTGCATCACTGACCCTGAATCTTCTAAGAATCTCATTTGAAGGATCTTTGAGGTTATGTTGAATCCATTCTAAATTTAAGATTAGCTGATTATCAGCATTAACTATCCTTAATAATATAAAGTAAGACATTTACAGACTCAAGGCATTAGGATATAGACATTCTTCCTACTACAGGATTCACTGCTCCCCTCAAGGGAAAAACAAAACAAAACAAAAACAAAAACAAAACAAAACAAAACAAAAAATAGCTACAGAAAGCAAACATGCAAATCACTTTTCAATTTTTTTTTTGGCGGGGGGTACAGGGGATTGAACCCAGGAGCATTCTACCTCTGAGCTATACCTCCAGTCCTATTTTTTATTCTCTATTCTGAAACAGGTTCTCACTAAATTGTGGAGTGCCTTACTAGGTAGCTGAGGCTGGCTGTGACCCTGGATCCTCCAGTCTCAGCCTCCCAAATGCTGGGATTACAAGTGTGCGCCACCACGCCTGGCTCTCACTTTTCAAATTTGAATACTCCTTACTTCTTGGTGCCTGCCCATATTTCAATCTCCATTCCATATGGCCTCTCCTTTGCTCACTGGTAAAACTTACCTTTGGTGGACTTCTGACATGTCCAAGTATGGTCTGCCGAAGGACCTTTTTGCATTTGCTGTCCTTTTGTGTGAATTGTACTTTCCCAGACATTCACTTGGTTGGTTCCTTCGTGTTATTTTATTTTTCTTGTCATTAATTTGAAATTTTGTTTATTTTTTTTTTAGAATTTCATTGGTGCAATATAATTAAACACCGAAGTGAAATTCAAAATGATGCATTCATATGTACATGCAACATCTCCTGGTACGGTTAATCCATTTCTCCTCCCACTTCATATAAGACAATTCCAAATTGCTCATTTAAATTATTACGGTTTTATTCTCTTCATAGAATTTACCAGCAACTGCAATGGCCTCATTCATTTATTTTCTTATTCAATGCCTTTGCACCCACTAGAAAGAAAGACAAGTGTGAATATGAGACTCGTCTGTTGTCATAACAACTTTTACCTCCAGAATTTACAACAGTGTCTTGCTAGTAAAATCTCAGGGCACCTTTGATGAATAGGTGATTGAACAGTTTTGTTAATGAATTTTTAAAGTATTCACCAAACTCACATGTGCTTGTCTTTCTTTTCTCACAGCAGGAAAAGGATTTTCTTTTTTTCATAAAGTTGACCATTATTTAAAAAGGAAGAAGCCTTCCGTTATTTGCCCCCTCTGGGAAATTGCATCTCTCCTCTGTGAGCATTTGTAGCTCTCAAGAGAGTTGTCTTAGTTCCTTAATCCATTTTACTCTCTAACACTCTGGGAAACAACAAAGTAGCTGCTCTTAGAAGAATGTACTAGAGAATTACATTAATTTAGACAAGAGAATTTACCATGTGGTCCTGTGATCTAAATGGAATGAGAAGTTCACTCTGTACCTCTACTTAAATTACATAGCAACTTCTCCTATTGTTACTTGTTTTTCACACAAAATCTTACTTGTGCAGTTAGCTACAAATTTTGGGACATAGACAATGAAGTGCTATTCCAGATAAGTCGGAGGCAAACTCTACCGCATTCGCTCTAATAGAGCACCTTGGCAAGCTTAGCCAACCCTAGCAGGATCTGTTCTGATTAAATTTTAAATCCTTTCTTGTCTCTTGTTTATTTTTCTCATTGCTTGAGCCTTCAAAGGTAGACAAACTTATTCCTTCCATGCAATATCCTGGCAAACTCAGCCCTATCATTATATGTATCCTTTGATGTACTCAGAGTATAAAGGAAGAAAAAATAAACTATTTTTCTCTCCTACTTGACTACATGTATCATGTAGTTCAAGAATTCAACATGAGCAGAATCCATCTCTTCCTTATTCATCTTAGTATACTTAGGATATATCAAATACTCGGGCTCAATTAATATTAGCCTAATTAATAAATTGATGACTTTACTACTTAGAATTTTTTGAGACTTTCAGAATAATGATTAACTTTCATTTGTCTAAAAGGAAACATACTTGAATTGATTGCTAATCACTTATTATTAGACTCTACATGAAGTTCCAAATTTTAATTGTGTTTATACTATTAAAAATAGGGACACTTTCTGACCTTTTTTGCCTAAGATAAACATATGAATACTTCTGTTTATTTCTACTTGTGTGAAGGGTGTGGCTATGATAGCTATGTCTTACTGGTGCAGTAGACCCTCAGCCTGACCATCTATAAGCTTTCTTATAGAACTTGTTTTTCATTAATCTCTATTTCACTGGGACAGGTTCCATTACAAGAAAAATTCCCTACAGAATTCAATGCCTGAGGCAATTCTCTTCTATATACTTGAGTGCAATATATGATATTTGTATAGTCCTTCCGTTCAAGGAGCTCAAAGTACTTGATAAATATCATGCCATTGATCTTCTCTACTTTTCCAAATAGTAAATTGCAAGAATAGGTATCACCAGTTAGTAGTGAGAAAAAGTTCTGAGAACCAAAATGCAAAAGGATTTGAAAGACTAGGAAAGAAACATCGGTACTGGCTACAGAGTTTGAGTAAAAGTTCTCCGTCCTTCAAAATTTCTCTCTCCTTTCTTTATCTCTAATTCATACAAACCGTTCTTTTTTTTACCTTACCTGATTAGTATTTTTAAATGAACCTCATTTTAAGTCATATTGCTGATTATAAGTCATCTAGAAAACACATCATTAATCCTTGGTATACAGGCTGTCTCTGAAATCCATGTAATTCTCCTCTTCCTTCTTATGTTCAATTAAGAATCACAGTGTCATAGTACAGTGACTTGAGAAATCATTGCTTCAAATCCTATTGTTACTAAAAAGAAAAGCAAAGTCCATAGTTAGTATGAGATGCTCCCACAGTCACATTGATAAAAGAAGAGATAGTTGAATCAAGGTTTCTGACTTGAGTGATTTTTTTTCTATATAATAAAAGAAACAGAAGGGAATATATTTAAAGTCTATTGGCACCAATAGAGTAGGTGAAAGATATTTGCAACTACCTCCTGTGTTATGTGGGTTTTGTTGTTACACTCTATTTCCACCATTGTTTTTTGTTGTAATTTTATCACCAAATATCAATCTTGAATGAATAAATGGGTGAATGATACGTTGCATTTAGCGCAATGGGCACTAAGATGGATATAATAATATCTTTTATTGTTTCTGACATCCTAAAATACACACTATAATTTGGTTTAGATTAGCCAGAACCATTTAATTAATTGTAAGAAGGTATCTGAATTATGTTTATTTTCCCTTGATTTTTCAAGATTATTTCAACCAAATATGGTTTATTTCATAGAACTAGGAACTAATGGAAATTTTAGGACACTTTAAAAGGCAAAACAATTCTTCAACTACCTAATTGACATGATATATACTGATGAAAAAATGATCATGGAATATATTTATAACATTGAGAAAACATTTTAAGAAGGCATAGAACAGTACCTACATGTGTGGCAACCACCAAAGTTACTTTTAGTCAACTTCTCACTACCTGAGGCACAGAGGATTGAATCAAAAAACTTTTCCTGTCTAGTGTCATTGAAACTGAGCATAATGTACCGAAACTGAGAGTAAAAAATCTTGTGATTAGTTTACTGGCATTTATGTGTGTATATGTGTGTGTGTGTGTGTGTGTGTGTGTGTGTGTGTGTGTGTGCGCGTTGTGTTGTGTTACTGGGGATTGAACCCAAGGACCATCTATGAGATACACTCTAAGCCTTATTTTTATTTTTGAAACAGAGTCTCACACTAAGTTCTGAGGACCTCCCTAAGTTGCAGAGGCTGACTTCAAACCTGCAATTCTCCTATCTCTGATTGGCACAAGCATCACAAGATTCCTGATAGTGAATGAGACCTGATGTTATGACAATGACATTAGCTACCACCTCTAGAAAGTAAGCTGCATGAGGTCTCTCTCTCTCTCTTTCTCTCCCTCCTCCCTCCCTCCCCCCCCCCTCCTCTCTCTCTTTCTCTCTTCCTCTCTCCTTCATACATTGATGTACTACCACTATCTAGAATGAGAACACTCTAGCTAGAATCTTAATTCTGCCTAATTCTATTGTCACCTTTCATCTCTGTTGTCTTCAAATACTGTATAAACCACTAAATACTGTTAGTTCACTTCTCTGGAGAAATTTTGTGCTCAACAAGACTCCTTTCCTAAAAAACAGAGCAAACTCCAGAGGGCAAAAGTTATACTATATAAATTTCATCACATCACCTGCCTCACAATGTTCTATTAATACATGTTGTAGCATTATTTCCTCAAGTATTTGTTTTTTTCTTTCATACTGCTTTCCCTTCTCCTCTGAGAAAAGCACCTTCTACTTTGGAGGGTCGAGTTGCCTTTACGTGTTTTTGCCAGTGTCATTTCCTCCTTCCTTATCGTTCCACTTTCATGGAACAGCTTGGCCTCAGGCTTGAGGTGTGCAACTCATGTCATATTTACAAGATCTTCAGAGTATATGTGGGCAGTACATTCCAGAATCAAGTCATGTAATTTATTGACTTTTTTCTATTCTAATTTCTGGAATTTTAAGTTTCAGGTTGTAACTTATGTTATTGCCAGCCTTTGGACTTTCTTGGTCTCTGAAAAGTTAAATAAAAATATCTCAATCTATGGACACAACTTTCCTTCCTGCTAATTCCTCATTTATTTATGTGTGTATCCTAATATTTCTTTCATTTCACTGGGCTTCTGTTTTTTTTTTTTGTTTTGTTTTTTTTCCCTTTCTATCTTCAACTTTTGTGTCTATCTTGCTTTCTTGTTCATCACGTAGCCTAGACAATGCTGCACATTATTTCATTCATTCTCACAGCAGTTCTCAAAATTTATTTCTCCTTTATTTTTGTGTATTTTTGTTTACTTGCTCTATGAGAGAGGGTCTGTTCTATAAAATTCAGGATCTGTGAACTTAGTAATAATGATGGTAACATATGTATTCATGGTGCTAATTTCAATCAGGTAACAAAGGTTTGTGGTGCTATATCTGACTATTTAGCAAAGACATTTCATATTCACTATGTAAAGCTGTTTGTCTAGGCTCAACTAGCTTTTATTGCTGCTATTTCCACCTTTCTTTGGATAATTCATCATATGGCAATTAAATACTTTCTCTCAAATGGAAATATAAACATGTCATTATCATGCTTAAAATTTTTATTTATTTTTCTTTTGGTAAAGAATTGTCTTTTATCATACATATAGAATAAAATATTCACCAACACATATAATTAGAATTTCATCTAAAATACTGTATCATAGCATGAGATTATACCTCACCCATCTTTAGTCATATATGCAGTCTCACCTTCCACTACTCTCCAGAAATAACATCTTTACATTCTCCTCCCCAAAGATTCCATTGTCCATCCATCTCTGTCTCTCACAGAGTCTCCTTTCTGCTTGGAATGCTCCCTACAATGTGTGGTGGGTGAGTCATTATTTTCTCTTTGACCACGGTGACTCAGAAAAGCTTTTATTTATCTCTGAGGTCTCGATACTTTCATTGTATATGCACTTTTAAATTTATATTTCTCCTTGTCTGTTTAACAAGAATTCAAAAAGGCTTATATATTTTTCTAGTACTAGTACACTTTACTGTAGTTATTTGTAAATAGAACACTGCATTTTGTTTTTGTTTTTCTTTTTTCGTACTTGGGATTGAGCTCAGGGGGCTGTACTTCTGAGCTACCCCCTAGCCAGTTTTGAAACAGGTTCTTACTATGTTGCTGAGGCTGAACTTGAACTTTCAGTTCTCCTGTCTCAGCTTCCCAAGTACAGTGTGCCATCATGCCTGGCTCATTCATTTTTATTAACATGACATTCTGTAACATAAAGCCTGTCTCATATTAACTTCAGAAATACTAGTATATGGAAGAGTGCTGGACAACTAATGGAACCTCAGGAAATAATCACTAAGTAAAACAAATTAATAGAAACTGAATAAACAATATATATATATATATATATATATATAGTTAGAATTACTGCTGAGTGTATAGAAAAATGAAAATGCCATATATATGTGTGTGTATATATATATATATATACATATATATACACATATATATATACATATATATATATACACATATATATATATATATATATAGTTCATGGCAATTTCATGAGCATTTCTAAATGTAATAAGTTTAATATAATTTTAATATTAAATGTAAACAAATGCAAAGTTCACAATTCACTGTACCTGTGACTGCATTCCAAGTGAGTTCTTACTGCTCCTACCTCTGAGTGATCCCTTACCAATGAAGAGTTATGCAAATCTCAAATGAGGCTTTGCCCTGGGTTCTAGAGGAATTAGATACTTTGTACATTATGCTTTAAATGCCTAACTTTAATTTATGTTTCCAGGATGCACCAGTGTAAAACCTTCTGGGTAGTTGCCCTTGCAAAAAGAAAATCTTTGGAATCGGATTGCATTCAAACAGGATAGGTAGAAAAACCAACTTTCTCATTACTTTTTTTTTGTCAGTACCAATAGGCTTTCTGAGCACTGTCATACATTCTAAATTAAAACCACGTGTTCTTCTAAAAAATGAGAACTGAAAATGAAAGGCAAGCTTTAAATGTGCAGTGCTTTACTCTTAGAATTACTGCTGAGTGTATAGAAAAATGAAAATGCCATTTAAAAGTTCAGGAGGTGTTTGATAAGAAATAGAGGTCAAAAATAGTTTCTCTTGATAAGCTTATATTTTAAACATATTTCATATAGAAGTAAATTGAACGAGTATTTTTAAAAATAACCAAAATGCATTGCACAGAATTAGTTTTCAATAATTGGCAGCTTTGCAAAATGAAACCAATGGACTTCCCTATCACTGAACAAAATTAGCAATGTCGCTAAAATTAAAAAAAATGCAACAAGAAATAAAAATAAAAACCTTCCCCTCTCACCCATCTCTTTGTTTCCCATCCTGTCTGTATGCCCGTGTGTGTGTGTATGTGTCTGTGTGTGTGTGTGTGTGTGTGTGTGTGTGTAATTTCTGTGTTGATATCTTTAACAAATGAGCTGGAATGAAAGGTAAGTTGCAAAAAGAGAATTATTCTAGTTTTGTCTTTGCTTTGGTTTGGTAAAGGATAATGGAAAACACATTAGTATGGCTATATGCTTGCAATGAGGATATGAGTTTTTTTTATTTGATACTTCAAGAATCTTTCTATTTTCAGTGTGTCTTATCTGAGAAGAAATCCATTATGTCTGCCTAAAAGACAAATGCATAAAGCAAAATTGAGGTTTCTGTATTCTCAAGCAAAGGTTTCCATTAAGCATATATATTACATGCAACTTTGTTTTCACTCATTTATTTTTAAAAGGACATTTATTGAGTCATTTCTGTGTGAAAGATACTATTGAGGCATGTATGAATAACTATGAGTCCCATGCAAGATGACCCCTTAGCTTATTGAGAGAGAGAACAGGTACTGTGTATGAACTAAGTATCACAGTAAAGGTTCAGAAAAGTTCATGTGAGAACATAAGAAAAAGGTGCCTAAAGATGCTCACAGATGCCACTGTTAAGGGAAGAGGTTCAGAAAGTAATATTCATTACTTGAGTCATGCTATGCAAGCAAGGGAAGGTCATTGTAGAGAGTCAATGCCATGTGCAAAGACAGGAAGTAGAGAAAGAAAGAAGTTTGTTCAGATTCTTCCCCTGTCACTTCATCTTTCAGTGTGAAGTGACAGAGAAAAAATATGATATCCTGAGATCATTGGTACAAGATTAGGTGAAGATTACTCTTAGCTGGAGTGTAGGGGGCACTATGACGAGTATTGGATGAGACAGTTCTGAGTTAGGGATCTGACCTTAGGGAAGCTGGGTAGGTCGTGATAACTTATTCCAGTATATCCTACAGGTGAACAAAATAATGAAAGCACAATTATCAAAGAAATATAATGATCAAGTTTATATTTTCCAATATTGTCCAGATATCTGTGGCAAAATTGGATTAATCAAAAAATAGCATAACTAGGGAAACTAACCTGGAAGCTATTGGACTGGTCCTGTCAGGAGGACATGAGGACTTAGATTAAAGAAGTGAGAGTGACAATGAAGAAAAGGGCCGGATTTGCTTTGTGTGGAGAAATTATTGTACACAGAACTCGGTACCTGTGTGCACAGGATGAGTGAAGAGGATAGAGTAGCAGGTATGTTTTTCTTGGATTATGACTTTGGTGAATGGATAGAAGATGGGATAGCAAGTGGAATAAGGATATTGAGTTTAAGGAAATTATAAATTCTTTCAGTATTGTCATTAGTGGGTCTATAGAACTCTTATTCAGGTCAGAGTTCCATTCTTTGATATTATCATATTCACTAACAACACAGAGCTACTTAACATGTCTCAGAAGAGGCTTTACAACACACTTTATTAATATTTTATTGCTGTTACAGATAACAGCCTCCAGAATTAAATAAATCCATGACTCCCACATTGAAAATTTTGCATCCAACATCAAAGGATTCATGTACCTCTGAGAATATTCATTAGCCTTAGTCTCTTGAGGTGCACGAAAAAACAGAGGAATATTAATAAATTCCTTAAGGAAACTACTCACTAAACCTTAAAAATATTGATTTCAATATTGGCTGAAAATATTTTTTGTGATGAGTTTTTTCTCTGTTAGAAATTTCTCTCATAAATTGCCACTAACTATATGGATTAATAAATTAGCCCATATATCATGATATTTCAGTACATAAATATAATTTAAAGACAAAACAGTGAAAATTATTTTCTAAGTCAAGGGACTATTTTTGTTTTCTCATAAATTATAAAACCTTCCAGAAACTTCATAGTGATACTTGCCTGAACTACATTTTTTAAAAGCTTACATAAATAATACTGCAGTTTGATGCTTAATTAAGACTTTTGGCAAGACCACCACCAAGCTCCCTGCCAATATAAAACAATTTACTTCCTAACTAAAAATAGCTCTGGCTAAATTGAAATTGACAGTCAATGACCCATTGGTTGGGCAAGTTTATTGAATACCATGCCCCAATTTTGTTAATGAAGGTATACATCATGCTTCAGCTGATTCATTATTTGTGAAGCCAGGAATGATGCCAATTTCTGTAGCTGGTGCCAAGATCTATAATTTAGTCAGTGAAGAGAAAACACATGCTGGAGACATCATAGTGGGGAATCCTGGGCCATAAATAGAGCTGGTTCAGGATGTATTTCTACCAATTTCTTTGTCACCTCAGACCTCAACTACCCCCTCGTTTCAATTCACCTAAATTAAAATAACATTTCTCAAATGTCACATGTCAAAAAAATTGACTAGGAAAGGAAGAAGATAAGAAAGCTAGGATAGATTAGTAATCTTTAGATTACATTCTTCCTACTGTCTCATTCATTTCTAACATTTTTTTTTATTTCCATAGCTACTGTTTTGCTTCATTCTGGTTTGAAAATAACATTTCAGTACATCTCTCCCTTTGTAAAATATTCTGTTCATTAAATGCAATAATCAGTAAGTAAAAGGAAATCTGATTAACAGTAAAGAATAATTTTATGTAGTAAAAATCTGTGGGTAAAAGTTCTCTTAAACATAGTTTATGAACTGAAAGACATCATCAAACTGAGATTTTTTTGTATTTATTATTGACTTCCTTTACAATTCTTCTCCCCTGTTTGACAGAATGGCTTTTCTTTATCATAACTGTCATAGGTAGGAGACACTAGAACCCGTATCAACATCTTAAATGTCCATTGAATTAAAAAATAACATTTTAAATTAATTTTATTTGTATATACTTAAATTATTCATAGCATTTGTAATTCTGATAAACTAAGTCAATTCAAATATTCAATAAGGTGATTAACGCATGCACTTAAGCAAGAATTTATAGGTCTACATTATTTTTAAGTCTGGAGAATTTAATGAATAGAAAAGATATTCACATATATAAGCAAGAAACCTTACTTTTCATCTAGAGAAACTAAACCATGTATAATAATTTCAGTTAACAAAAGCCAAACATAAAAGTATATAATGTATACTTACTAAACATATTGTAATAAGTAATTTAAAAATTGCTTTATTTCTACATTTAGGGGTTTTAGTGGGAAAATTTATACATAGTCTCTCATATGTGTTCAAGGACTCATGGATATTTTAGAGTATACTCATTCATAATATTATGTCATTTTTAACTATGAATATTCCTTTAATAGCTATGATAACAATCAGTAAAATATGAATTGAAAAGTCCATTCACACTGCTAAGCATTCAATTACTTATCAATTGTTACCATGTCTATCTGATGTTCATTCAAGTGAATATTGACCAAGACTCTCATAGCAAATCATTATATAAGGAAGAATAGAGCTTTCCAGTGAGTTTTATGTAGATAAGAAGAGCATATATACATCTTGCATTGGAGAGGATTGAGTCAATGAGTATGTTTAACCAAGAAGAGAGCAGTGATCATGAATTTAAGCTCTAAAAAAGAATAGTGCAGCTATGTATTCTTGGAGAATTTACTTATTTTTTCTGTGTCACAGTCTTCTCTTTAGGTAACTGGGAATAAATCCTCATATTTTTTGTAAATATTACAAGAATTAGTAAATAGGAGAGGTTTAGCACAAAATCTGCCACTGGGCAAGCCCTTTGTGATTCTTAGCCGTGATTCATTAGCTCATTAGCCAGGCCATTTTGACATTAGGGTACAAAGACCTTGACCTTATATACTTTCTTTTTTATTTCAGTTTCAGCATGTAAAATATATGAATGAGAGTTGCTGCTCTTCCCACCCCATAGGGTTACTTTGAAACTCAAATACAGTAACGGATATTGGAGAAACTCAAGTACAGTAAAGAGAATGCAGCTTTAGTGTAGGACAAATCTGGTCCTAAATCCTTTCTACTGGATTATTTCCCCATGAAACACTATGAAGGACCTTGTTGAAATGCAAATCTTATCTCATCATATTGCTTTCTAATTGTTTTAATTAGAAAGTTTTAATTGTTTTTCTACTGTATTTAGAATACAATAAATAATCCTCATGCCCTCAGGCATCAAGGTTCCATGCTGTGTGACATAGCCCTTCCCGGTGTGTCCATCCATCTCATTCTTTGTTTTATCACCCACTAGGATTCAGCCATTTCCTTTCTATCACTTCATTTTCTTTGCCAGAAATGTCCTCCCATTGAGCCTTTTAAATTAGCGAGCTGATATATATCCTGGATTATATTTTCTCCTCACACACTTTACCTTTTAGACTTTGGTTTATATTTAGGATCTCTTCTCAATTTTCACTCTGTTATACTGTCTCTAATCTCCTAAATTGAAATGATTCACTGTTTTGATTTCCCATGGTACTACTTATGTGGTCTTCTATCACAATATATATATTGTAATTATTTAAATGAATATTTGCTTATCTGTCACTTCTGCTCACTCCATGAAGGCAAAAGTCATTCCTATTTACACAGTAGTTGTAACTCCAGATTCAAGTACACTAAGATTTTTCAATAAATAGTACTAAGGCATGGTGGTGCAAGCTTGTAATCCCAGTACTTGATAGGCTGAGAGAGGAGGATCTCAGGTTCAAGGACAACCTCAGCAGCTTAAGTGAGGACTTTAGCAATTTGGCCAGATGACCTTGTATAAAAAGAAAACAAAATTGGTCTAAAGGTATAGCTCAGAGGTAGAACATCCCTAGGTTCCACCCCTAGTAATACACACACACATACACACAACTAAATAAGTAATACTGAACGTATTTCCACAATCTTTTGAAATTTGTAGTCCTACTACAATGAGAAGTATTAGTATGTTGGAAGCATGTCTTTTTCTATTGGGAGTAATTTGTATACAATATCTTCAATAATTGTGTATATAATATTCTCAGTAACAGTGCAAAAACATAGTTATTATTAAATTTATAAGTATACAATTATATAACTATATAAGTAATCTTATGAGATGTGGTACATTTTATTTATTTTTAATTTTAATTTTTTGACGCATTGTAATCATACATCTTGATGAAGTTCTGGGTGATAGAGACATACATGCACACAGCAGTCATTGAGCCCTTCCCCAGTTCCCACCATATTCCCTCCCCCTCTCCTCCTTCCTGTGCTCAGCATAGTGATTGGCTTTAATAACATTGCAAATGTAAATCATGTCCATTGAGGTCTTTCTTTCTTTCCCCCTCCCATCTTCCTCAGTTAGGTCACCTTCTTCACTCAACTAAGGTTTCTCCTCCTTTGTCTGGTGTCCTTCCTATGTCCCAATTTTTTTTCTAGCTTCCTCATATGAGGGAGGACATCTGCCTTTTCACTTTTTTGTGACTGACTAATCTCACTTAACATAATTTTCTCCAGTTCCATCCATTTCCCTGAAAATGACATAATTTTGTTCTTCTTTGTGGCTAAGTAGAATTCCTTTGTGTACGTATCCTATAGTTTAGTAATCTATTTATCTGTTGATGGACATATCAGCTGGTTCCACAATTTGGCAATTGTGATTGTGCAGCTATAAGCATAGATATGAATGCACTATTTTAGTAGTTTGGTTTCCATTCATTTGGGTAGATACCCAGGAGTGGCATAGCTATGGCAGGTTCATTCCTATTCTTCTGGGGATCCTCCAAACTGTTTTCCAAAGTGGTTACACTAATTTGTAATCCCACCAGTTGTGTCAGAGTTCCTACTTCTCCACATCCCTGCCAGCATTTGTTATTGTTTGTGCTTTTAATGATTGTCATTCTATTTGAGGATAGGTGAAATCTCAGGGTAGTTTTGATTTGTATCTATCTGATTTGTGAAATGTCTATTTAGTTCATGCCCATTTGTTTTCTTTTTCTTTTTCTTTTTTTTTTTGACAGTGAGTTTTTTGAGCTCTCCACTATCAAAGGAATAGCTGGTAAAAATCTTCTCCCATTCTATAAGCTCTTTCTTGAGGTTCTTGATGATATTTTTTTATTGCACAGAAGCTCTTCAGTTTAATCTCATGTATTGATATTCATTTTAATTCCTTGTGTCTTTGGGGTATTGTTGTGGAAATTTTTACCCATGCCTATATATTGGAATGTTGGCCCTATGCCCTTTTCATATAGCTACAAGGTCTCTGGTTTAATTTCTAGTCCTTTGATAAATATTGAATTGACTTTTGTGCAAGGTGACAAAGTGGGGTTTATTTCCATTTTTCTGCATATTGTTAACCAGTTTTGCCAACAGTATTTGTTGAAGAAGCTATCTTTTTTCCAGTGTATGTTTTTGGCCCCTTTGTCAGAAATCAATTGACTGTGTGTGGATTTGTTTCTGAGTTTTCTATTCTACTCCACTTGTCTACATGTCTACTTTTGCAGCAATACCATGCTGTTTTTATTACTATGGCTCTGTATTGTAGTTGGAAGTCATGTATTTTGATGCCTCATGCATGGTTCTTGTTGCTGAGAACTACATTGGCTATTCTGGGCTTTTTGTTGTTCAAAATATATTAAGGACTGATTTTTTTTTATAGCTGTGAGGAAAGACATTGGTATTCTATTAGATATTACATTAGAATAATAGATTATTCTAATAGAATGGGCGAGGCCATTTAAAGGGAATAGAAATATAGACATAAGTAATGCGCCATACTACATATCAAAATACATTTTTTTTTTTTTTTTTTTTTTTTTTTTTGTGGTACTGGGGATTGAACTCAGGGGCATTCTACCTCCGAGCTACACCCCCAGCCCTATTTTTTATTCTTTATTTTGAAACCAAGTCTCACTAAGTTGCGGAGTGCCTCACTAGGTAGCTGAGGCTGGCCGCGAACCCGGATCCTCAGGTCTCAGCCTCCCGAATGCTGG
>PVLC010016940.1:0-34588 GCA_004027655.1 Graphiurus murinus
AGGCACCTATGCTGTGCCAAGTGACCATCTGGGTACTGGGGCTTCACAAAACAGGCTTGTCCTCCTGTGAACAAAATGCATGAACAAAACATGGGCCATCCATCATCCCTGAGCAAGGCACAGCCTGTCCTTGTGGAACTTCAAACACATATTCCTTTATGTCAGTATTTACCATATTCTTAGTTTTATCGCAGACCCAGCAAAGCATGGTCTTGGGTACACATGTCCTCAAATGAATGTTCAACGGATGCATGGATATAGATCTACCATGCTCATCTGCTTCAGAAAGTCAGTCATCCTACAGTAAGCGCCTTATTATAGATTTTCAAGAACAAGAGGGATTTCAAAGAAAATATAGTGCCTTGAGCCTTTTAAAGTTTAACTACCAAAGTCAATATCCCAATAATCCTTTTGTTACAGCATACTCTTTTGCAGTTTCTTGGGTAAGTTTGCAAAGAGAAAGCATTGTTATAGTTATTATAACATGAGTATTAATAAATATAAGAAGATAATAGTAGATAGCATTTGCTGCAGAATGAAGGAAGGAATTAAGGAAGGAAGGCAGGAAAAATGAAAGGAAAGGAAAGGAAAGGGGATAGAAAGGTTCATATTGAGACCTTCAAACTGATGACCTCAGAATCTGAGACTAAGAATGACTAAAAATCTGAAACAAACGTTGATTCCAGAAAGCTCTATTTACATCCCTTATGCTCATAGCTCTAAAGTTGGAAAGAAAAGTAAAATGATTTTATAGTGGTATTCAGCACATTTGTTTTCTATTCACAGAGGAAGCCTGCTAGGGCATCCCTGACCAGCAGATAGGTGCGTAGCATGCCATCAGCATTCCTGAACTGGAAATGAACTCTCTGTGCCTGAAGCTTCCAGTAATTTTATAAGTCTAGTAAGAATGGGGTCTATATTCTGTGTGTGTGTGTGTGTGTGTGTGTGTGTGTGTGTGTGTGTTTTTCTTTTAACCTTTTTCAATATACATATGTAAAACTTATCTCCACTTTAAATACTTGTAGATTTTTGCAGCTTGTTTCCATAGGAATTGCTTAAATGGTCTATCAAATCAAATTTCTCAGTTTAAATTTCAATTTTAAATATATATTTCCCACACCTATTTTCCAGTACATTTCTTAAGCATCATTCAGTAGGATATATGTTTACGTGTGCACTTGTGTTTTTATGCGCTTTAAATGACTAAAGTCCCCGGATTATCAAAAAAGTATAAACAGAATTGATACTACATTTTAAAAGATAATTTATCATAAATTCTTATATTATGTGTGAGTAGGAGGAACACTGGACTTTTTTTTTTTATCCTCTAATGAGTATCATTTGGTAGCTTTGATTTTACAAGTAGCTCTGAGCCACACACAAAAGTTCATATTGAATAGAACAAATTAAATAGAAAACATAAATAGAGAATATGGCACATCTATGATGAAGATGGCCCAAATTTTCATTCTAACCTTTTGTGTTCAGCAAATGTTGAAATATTTTAAAAGCTCTCGTGTGAAAAAAAAAGATGTTCCTTGTCCTTTTCTAGCTAAAGATGATGACATTTTGAGAAATTTGATAAAAGTTATTTCAGCAAGTATCATCACGGTGGAAAAGTAAAAGCCATCTTCCAATAGGAAACTTAAGAATCAGTCAAATGTCAATTGGTTCAAATGGCTGAAAATAAAATGTTAGAATGAGTAGTCCTTGCTGAAGACAGGACAGACACATTAAGTAACTGTCAAGAATAGGACTCTTCGGAGAATGATTGTGGTCACCCTGCGGACAGAAATTTCACCCCAGAAATAAGGGAAGAATAGGGGCTTTTTTTCTTCTGCAAAGGAGAGGCTTAATCAAAGATCAAAAGTCCCTGGGCCCTTCCTTCGACTTCCTCTTCCCACAAACCACCTCTAGGGTCCATCAATACCACAAGGTCCTGTCCTCAAGGGCATGTGCTGCCCAGCATGAACACCTGAGTACGATTACTCCAACACCAGCCACACACATACACACACACACACACACACACACACACACACACACACAGAGTCAGCCAGCATGTGCTCTTGTTACTAACTACAGGTAACTAGTTACTCTTTCACTATTTCTTTCTCTTTTCTTCTAGGACAATTAGTATCTTTTGGTCTTGTTCAAGTTCAGCCTCTCTTTCCTGGATCCAAAACCTTGTCTGTTAACTCCACATTTGAAAAGCTTTCTCTGCAGCCCCCTAACCTCAACTCTGTGCTTCTATTTCTCAGTCCTTGACTTCCCCCAACCAATTTTAACTGAGTTTCCCTACTCTAATTTTCTTTAATAATGCCTCAAATAGCAACATTGTGCTGCAAACCTAACAGAATAATCTAGTTTCTTCTAGGATGACTTTTTTTTTTTTTGCTCTTCTTATTTTTACCTTTAAGAAAAGTCACTCTAAAATAAATTGATTCTGAAAATGATATTAATCTCTTTCTTCTAGAGCCAGCCACATTTTAATGCTACTTATTTCTTATTTTCAGTTTTAAAATGTTTTTAATGCCATATATAGACTTCTCACCTTCATTGTCTTTAAAGCTCAATTAAATTACATTATTGTTCTCCTATCTAAAGAGTGTTATATTAAATCCACCTAGGATTAAGGCCAAGGTGTTCCTCAGACTGCACTGCATGTGTCCTTAGAAATTGAAAATGTACTTAGGGTTTTGAAAACTAGGCATACTTTAAATATTCTTAAAGCACAGTACATTAAAAGAATCTCATCAAAACCGTTTTATAATTTGAATTTCATCACTTAATTATGTTCCTTGTGAATTCTAATCGTAATATATTATGTTGTTGAAAAGCAAGGCCCACCTGTATTTAATCTGCAGGTCCTCCAGGGAGTATTTTGGAGAATGGAAGAAAAGGACTGCACTTCCTACATGAGCTCTGTTCACTCTGGAGATCAGGGAGTCTCAAATACTTTGGTCCCAGGATCTCTTCACATTCTTAAAACACATACAGGATTCCAAAGAGTGTTTTGTATTTTAGTTATAACTATCCATATTTCCCATGTTTGAAATTAAGTCAGATATTTTATGAATGTTTATTTACTAATAGTTTAAAATACCAATAAACTCATATGTAAAAAGGAATAATATATTTAATAAAATATCCATATTTTCTAAACAAAAATTAGGGAGAAGCTGGATATTGTACATTTTTTTTTAAAACTTCATTAATTTCTAGGTGACAAGCAGTCTCCTATGTGCTCCAGCATTTGATGTGATATAAAAATACTAAGAGTGGAGGTGACAAAAAACATTACAAAAAAAAAAAAAATAGTTCAGATTTTGAGAACCTCCTAGAAAGGCCTTGAGAATCCCCAGGGGTGACCAGATCACACTTCGAGAACTGCTGTGATAGTCCTGTTACTTTTCGTAACTAGGAAGTACAGACTGAATACAGGGAATACAGAATACAGAATTCTGAATACAGAATGGCTGACTGTGCCCAACTGGAAAAGACCCAGACTATGTTAGGGGTGGAGCAAATCTGCTGGCAATTATCGAGAAGTGATCGTGCCGAAACTTTTTTTTCTCGTGATCAGTCACATACCCATAGGGTTGGAGGTCTTATCTGACATAAGGGCATGTGGGGAGCTGGAATGGTAGTGTTGTATTAGTCCATTTTTTGCTGCTAATAACATAATGCCACACTGGCCATGTTTTAAGAAAAAGAGGTCATTTGGCTCATGGTTCTGGAGGCTCCAGGGCCTCTGTCTGGTGATGGCCTTGCTGGCAGAGTCCTGAGGTAGCACAGGGCATCACATGCCAGGAGACTTAGAACCTGCTTCTCTCCCTCTTTTTTGTAAAGTCACCAGTATTTAGTCATGGGGACTCCACCCTGAAGAGTTTGTCTAACCCTAAAGACCTCCTCAAAGCCCTGACTCGGAAGACCACAGTCAGGCTAAGTTTCCACCCTCTCATAACTAACAATGAAAACTGAATCATAGTACATGAACCCTTGGGAACACCCTCAAGTCTTAGACACATAGCAGCAAGAACTCTAAGAAACTTAGTTCTGCTCTTTCTTCATTCTCTGCAATTCTTTGGAGAATAATCATCACCTTTCCCAGAAAAGGCTGATGTGTCTGGAAGACTCTACTGAGCCAAGCATAGTGTGTGCTCTCGGGGTGTGCTTCCTGTCTGTCTCTCAGCTTACAGCAGCACTCTGCTCCTTTGATCCCAATCAAACTGGGAGGAGATACTTGTCTAGCATAGTAAACATGAAACTCAAAAACAATAAGAAGTAAGCAAATAAACAAACTAAACGTCGATGCAAAGAAAACTCTAGGATATCAAGTTTTTCTAAGTTTCTGTTCCACAAATTTCAAGTTGACATCTTAATCTTCCCTTGTGTTACCTCTTTAGTTGCTCCTTCATTTATTGCCATGGAAACAGAAAACAGCCAAATAAACTAAGCTTCAATGGGAATGGAAATCAGATGTGTTCCCGGGAAGATGTGCTTTTTTCCTCATCCTTGGATCACTCTCTTTGTAGGCTTCTGGTTTCAGAGAGGACAGCACTACTGAGCAAGGTCTACTTTCCAAGTTCAGAAGTGGAGGGGAGGGCCCCAATACTATACCATGCTCTCTTTTGGCCTAGTGGGTGGAATCTCTTTTAAGTAACAATAAGTTACTTAAAAGCTATAAGAAATGCCTCCTACCAAGACCATTTTCCAATCCCGTTTTTCAAAATGACATATTTAGAAATGATTTTCTCTTCAGACACAATAAACACACTGAGAATACTTTTCCCTGTGGTCGTCATAGAGTGAGGAGCAACAGCTATTTAAACATGTTTTATTAGACTTACATGTATGTACAAGAGAGACAGAGAAGATGATTTTGCTTTCAGGGTTAAGAAGCTACGTCCCAAAGATCAACTGTACTGACTTCCCAACGCTTTGCCATAGTCTGGACTAAGAGGCCAATCTTCTGCTGAACAATCTAATATAATATTTGGAGGCACTGGGTTGTTATACAACTTTTCAACCAGATTTAATCGCAAGTGTTCACACAGCCAGAGGTATTCTAAAAAGCAGACCAGTGGGAGCAGTGAATTAACAGGTTCGAGGCTAGCCTCAGCAATTTAGTAAGACCTTCAGCAACTTAGTGAGACCCATTTCAAAATTAAAAATAAAATAAAATAAGAAGGACTGGGGAGTTAACTATGCCTCTTGGTTCAATCCTCAATATCAAAAGGGAAAAAAAAAAGAAATAGAAAACAAAAATAAAGTTCCTCTCTTTATTTCTCCCTTGGCTCCCTATCCTCTCCTCTTCTTCTTACCCCCTCTCCCCCTACTCTTAGCTCTCCATTCCCTCCCTCACTCCTGGCCATCAGTGAGTGCTGTGTGGAAGCAAATGTTTTATCACAAATGGCTTATCAATCAACTGTTTTCTGGAATTCTTGATAACGGAAATGGAGTGTGTAAGAACCTATGCTGTTTTCCAGTCAAATAAGATGTTTGATATGAGTGTTAAAATAGATAGAGACAAGGCTTACATTGAGTCTGACTTTTAAAAAAATGTCTTTTTTTCCTAAACTATGAACATTTATTATCTGATGACATTTGATTTTTCCAATGTATCTGCCTAATTTTTACAATGAGCAATGCAGACCTAAATGTTTTGAAAATGACCCTCTTAGAGTAATTTAAATGGGCTACAGTAAGCAGATCTTCCTTATCCTTCTTCATTCTCACCCACCACTACATCCTCTCCAAATACTGGAGCAGTTTTAACAAGTGTCTTATGAGAATAAGAGCCAGGGGTAAGGCATCAGCACTTTCAAGTTAGCAAAATAAAGTTCGGAGATGGGAAGGAATATGCAGAAGAGAGAGCGTGCCTTCCAGAAGTCTGTGTTTTCTCTTCACAATATTTGCATTGTGTTCAGAGGGTTTTCAAAATAGAAACCAGAATATTTTGATTAATCACACAAAATATAAGAGATGGCAGAGTTTGCCAGAGGAAAACTGAATATGTGAAACATTCAAAACGTGTGGTAAAAAAAAAAAAACCCAAATATTGATGTATCCTCGATATTCTCAACACGTCTGGATTTTGAATGAACATTTTATTTTCTTGTCAGTGATTCAGAATTTCCACAGCTCCTGTTGAGCAATGAGGGAAAATCATGCCAACTGGGAGAAAGCTTTATTTTAAGGTTGAAGGCATGAAATAAGCAGTAAGAAGACAATTGTACACCTGTTTTCAAGAGTAAAAAGGCATCTCAAATCTGCTTTGCTTTTGAAAATTTGGCCAAGGAGTGTATTTCAAAGGCCCAATAGCCCATAACATTATTCCCAGGGCTCTGTGCTCTCCGCCTAATTGGGCTTCTCCACATTTGCATAAGCATGATACCTCATGATTAATGCATAAGACCCAGCATGAAGCCCAGTATCGAGTCTTCTGGGGAGGCTTTTCTCCCACTGAAAACAATCATCGCGCCTAAAACATAATCCATCATATTTGTAGGTATGACTGCATTGTAGAATATCAGACTACATAAATGCCATGACAAAACCAGTACAGAACTGCAAACCTCTTCGGGGTAAGAAAGAAGTTTTATGATAAGTGCCCACAGTACTGCTACCTGGGGATCATCACCGATGCCAGACAAAGTTTATTTACAAAATGAAAAGTCAGGGCAGCAGATTGCTCCTATTTGGCTCAGGCACCCAATGAAAAAGGGAGATTATGAAAATTACCTCCTTATGATTATTTCTGGATTGCAAAATAAACAATAGCTCTCCCCTTGGCACCTTCAAACACCAAACAACAGCAATAATGACTTCCAGGACAGGGACTCCTTCAAAGGAAGGGAAGACTTAGCAAAAAAGCTACAGTGTTGGACATCAAGAACAAAATAAAAAGTCATTTGGGTGTTGTGGAGCATGCTTGTTATTCCAGTACTTGGGAGGCCAAGACAGAAGGATTGCAGATTCAAGGCCAGCCTTAGCAATTCAGTGAGGCTCTCAACAATGTAGTGAGAGCCTGTTTCCAAATAAAAATAAAATAGATAAAATAGGGCTAGAGATGTAACTCAGAATGCCCCTGGCTTCAGTAATTCCCAGTATAAAAAAAAAAAAAAAGAAAAAGAAAAAGAAAAGGAACAAAATCGAATCTAGCTGAGATGGGCTGCCACGCAATAAGGAAAGCAGCTCTCAGTGTGAGTCCAAGTGTTCCAAAGAGTGGTGCTTGTACCTGTCCTGCTGGCTGGGTTGCTTAATTTGGCAGGAATCCATTCCCTACATGGGGAGATGGAACTCAGAATTCACTGACACATATTCTGACAGATTTCATCATGGACATAAATTCACAAAACCTCTTGACAGACCTCTTTCTAAAAGGACTGAGAGAATTTTTTAATTATTAAAAATTAATATATGGCTATAGGAAAATAAGTAAACCATCTGAAATTCTATAGTGTTAAGAGGGACCATCTCACCTCCTCCCCTTCCCACACCATTTCCCAGAGGTGACTCTCAAATGAAGTGTGTAATCTTCCAGATGCTTTATTGTATAGGTATGAGTGTATTTGTGTGTGCCTTTATAACTGAAAAAAAAAAATCCTACTGTGCACAGTTTCTGTGACATTCATGGATGTTCTCTGCAGTGGTACATTTATATTCGTCTTATTCACTTTAATACTTTCATAGTATCACAAAATACATAAATACCCTTTTACCACTCAGGTAAATTTGGGTTTAGCTGGCTGATTTTGAGTCATTAAGAACTATTGTACATTTTAGATTGCTGATACTTTAAAGGAAACTGCTTTGTCTTAGTCACTGCTACATGCCTAGTATTTAACACAGGGAGAATATCACATACTAAGTGTTCAATAAATATTTGTTAAATGAAAAATAGGATCTGCAGGGGAAATTCCAGCTATAGAATTCTTTATGGGACATATGAATTTAAATTTGTATAGAAATTTCTTACTTACCTCTAAAAAGATTGTGCCATTTAGACTCACACAAAATACTTCAATTTCCTGTATTCTATTTCACCAATAATGAGATTATAGACTGGTTTAATTTTTCCCAATGTGATTTATGAGAAAGTGAGTTTCATCATTTTAAATTGCATTTTGTTAATTTTGAAGAATGTTAGGAATATTCCTAAGGTTATTAGATACTAATATTTCTTTCTCTTTGACTATTTGTTTATGTCTTTGGCCCATTTTTCTATTGCATTGTTTGTTAATCTTTATCCCATTGATTTTTGTTTGCTTTTCTATATATTTAGAGATTCAATCCTTTTGTTTGACATACATTTTAGAAATGTTGTTTGCTCAGTATAATATTTATATTTTGACTTTAGCCATTCATCCATCCATCCATCTTGCCTAAGAGATAATTTTGATATTTATTATTTATTATGTCAGTGATTTTTCTTCATAGTTTCTAAGTTTTATGTTTATTCTTGGATAATTTTTCTCCACTTAAAGAATAAAAAACTAGTTCATTCAAAATGTACTTTTAATACCTAAAGGTTCATTTGTATCTTGAACTTTTACTAATTTGTAATTTATTCTACTATAATGAGAGAAAAGGATCTGGCTGTATTTAACTTATGTCATACCAGCAGCTAATTACTAATTATTCTATTACTCTTATTAAAAAGTGTACATTTCCAAAGATTTGAAATTTCGTCTGTATCATATATGCAGTTATCATGAGTACTTGAGTCTATTTTGAATCCCTGCTCTGCTTCATTGTCAGCAGGTCTGTTCCTGTATCAGTGCCATACTGTTTTTTTGTTTTGTTTTGTTTTGTTTTGTTTTGTTGCGGTACTGGGGATTGAACTCAGAGTTTCACTAAGTTGCAGAGTGCCTCACTAGGTAGCTGAGGCTGGCTGCCAACCCAGATCTTCCAGTCTCAGCCTTCCAAATGCTGGGATTACAAGCATGCGCCACCACACCCGGCTCATACTGTTTTAATTACTATAACATTCATGGTACATTTTATATTTGGATACAGCTAGTCCACCCACACTGCTTTTCTGTCTTCTGTTAGTACCCTCTTAAGTTTGTTTTAGATTCTGAAAATAAAATAAAGTACACTTATTTTGAGTGGAATGTATGGTTTTGGTAGATTAATTTACAAAGAATTAGAGTCTTTGCAATGTTGAGCCACCTAATTTTAAGATACATATTTTCATATTTTCAGTAATTTTTAATACCTCTCACTATTGTTCTAAAATTTGCTTCATTGAGTTCTGCATGTTTTCCAAAGTTTATTTTCAGTTTTATTTTTCTCCTTGCTCTTGACTGAGCTATTTTCTTTCATATCAGTTATTGCTTTTAAAATAAAAGCTAATTATTTTATAAATTAATTTTGTAGCCAGTCATTTTATTAAATATTCATATTGTTTCTAATAGCTTTTCAGCTGATTTCTTTGGTGCTATAGAAGCACATTACCATAAAAAATAAATTTATCTTCCCCTTTGGAAAATTTACACCTGTTATTTTATTCCCTGTCTTCCTTTGATATATTAATATGATAAATGATTTTGGGATGAGCCCCAGTTACTAATGATTTATTAGTTCTAAAATTATTCATTAAATTCTGTTTTTATTTTAATATTTTATATTGCATTTTACTTAGAAGTTTTGCTTTCACACTCATTAGTAAAACTGGCTTACAGTTTTTATGTTGCCTTTTTCAGATTATGTGATCAATTTGAGTGGGCTTATAAAAATAACACGAAAGCTTACCTTCTGTATCTGTTAGGCTTCAATAGGAAGAACTGAAATCACTCAGAGTATTTCAAGCAAAGAAAGATTTGAAAAACGAAAATTAGGTTTCAAAATATTTGGAAGGGCTAGAAGAGCAAAAAAGAGGTGAGTTTCATCCTGAAATCAAGACAGGCGAGAAGCAGCTGTAGCTCTTGTAGACTTGCACACACTGTGGTCATCACCACCTTCAGCCTCCACATCACTCCATTCATGAGCCCCTCGTGCCAATGTGGGACCTGCCACCGCTACCAGAGTGGACTGTGGCTTCTGCATGCCTCTTCTTTTCTAATCTTGCACTAGTGCTTCCAACTGGTTGAACTAACCAGAGCCCTGCTAACAAAAGCACTGCTTCTATACCCTAAAATACAGAGGAGAACAGAGATTAGTCACAGTAGGGAATGGACACCTCTAAACAATAGGTGGCATATGCTTTCCTTAACTTTCTGGGGCCATTTAGATAACATTGGAATTATTTATTACTTCAACATTTGAAAAAATAAGCTGTGAAGCCATTGGAGAGGTGTTCTTGTAGGAAATTTGATATTCATAATTCCTTTCAATGGGTAGACATTTTTTTGGCCTGTTCTCATCTAAGATTTAGTGAATTATATTTTCTTAGAAAATCATTCATCTCAGTAGGTTTTCATGTTTATTTGTAAATAGTTGTATTTAATCTTTTAAGAATTTTATTGATAAATATAATATACATTGCTAGTGAGATTCAAAGTGATGCACTCATATGAGCACACAATACATCTCCGTGTGTTTTCCTCCACACCCCACACTCCCCACCAACTCCCTGTACATGCTAGTGAGATTGCTAGTAATGTCTTCACAGAAGAGCACACCATTATTTGATCTGTTTTTTTCCTTCAGCCTCCTTTTCCCCTTCCCTCCTCCCTCGCCTTCTTCCCATACATATCCTTTATTCCACAAGTCTTTCTCTTTTTGTTCCCTATTTTCTCTCTAGCTTTCACATATAAGAGAAAATATACCACCTTTAACTTTCTGACACTGGCTGATCTCACTTAGCATAATGTTCTCTAGTTCCATCCATTTTTCTGAAGATGACATAATTTTGTTCTTCCTTATGGCTGAGTAAAATTCCACTGTATGTATCCATACAGAGTTTTCCACTGTTTTCTTTATCCATTCATGTGTTGATGGGCACCTAGGTGGTTCCATAATTTGGCCATTGTGAATTGTGCTGCTGTAAACATGGGTATGCATGTATCACCACAGCATTCTGACTCTAATTCTTTTGGAAAGATACCCAGTATTGGTATGTTTGAGTCATGGTGGTTCTATTCCTAGTCTTTTAAGAAACTTCCATATTGATATTTATAGTGGTTGTATTAACTTACAATCCCACCAACAGTGTAGAAATGTTCTTCCCCCCCCCACATCCTCACCAGCATTTATTATTGTTTGTATTCTTGATAATTGCCATCTTAACTGGAGTTAGGTGGAATTTCGATGTAGTTTTGATTTGCATTTCCCTGATCACTAATGATGCTGAATATTTTTTCACATATTTGTTGACCATTTGTGTTTTCTAAAATCATTTCTCTTTCTCTGCATTGATGAGTCCCTTTTCTGTTTGTGTGGTTTTTTTGTTTTATTTTGTTCTTTGTTTGTTTGTTGTCATGGTAGGCAAAATAACGCTCTGCCACCACCACATACACACACACCAAAAATCACATTGCTTCCTCTACAGAATTTGTGAGAATATGTTATATGAGCCAGGGACTGTGCAGATGTGTTTAAGGATACAGACCTTGAGAGGGAGAGATTTCCCTGGATCCCCCTGGTGGACCCAATCATAACACATCAGCCCTTGAAAGTAGAGAAGTTTCTCTGGCTGGAGTAGAAAGATGGGGCAGAGGTAATAGAACAGAATTGAAAGTGAGACTGGGAACTTGAGAATGGCCTGACATGCTGTTGCTGGTTCTAAGACAGAGGGAAGTTTGGCAAGGAATGCAGAAAACCATAGCTGCCCAGAAGCTTCTGACTGCCTTCCAGGGAGGAAACAGTGACCTCAGCCCTACAACCATAGGATTGAATTCTGCCAACACCTAAATTAGCTTGGAAGTTGATTCTCCCCAGAGTTTCCAGAGGAAAACTGGTTGGCTGACACTTGTGAGACCTAGAAAAGAGGAGCCAGCTGCCCAGCTGAGCCCACCTGCACTCCTGACCTACAGAATTGCGAGACAATGCATTTGCATTAGTTTAAACCATTTTGTGCTAATTTGCTATAGCAGCAATAGAAAACTAACATAATTTTAATTGTGTGTGTGTGTTTCTCCTATTTTGTTTCTTGATTACCTTAGATGATTTTATTTATTTTATGGTTCAATTTTGATTTTTTCAAAGATCCATCTCTTGTTCATGCATTAATTGACAATGGATGAATTCATTGATTCTGTCATTACTTTAAGTGTAATAATTTCTGAGAAATCATCCCAAATTTTGTATTTCATACAAATAAAATTATACCCTGAGTATACTGCTATGGTTTGCTTTTTTTTCCTCAATATTTTGATTCAGAGATTTACCTAGTTCTCATGGATGATACAATTTATTCCATTACTAGGATTTCTAGCATTCACAGGAATGTCTACACCACAAATAATCTACCCGTTCCACTCCTGAATAATGCATTGGGTCGCTTCCAGTCTCTGATTTACTTTTGCAAAGTGTACTGCTACAAACATGATTCTTCTATGGCCCAGTGTCGTGTGTGCAGTCCAACTCTGTCATAAATCAAATTTGATCATATATGTTTATATGTTTGGGAATTATCTATTATCTTAAACTTGTACATTTCTTCATCCTGTGCCAATATAATATATGTATAAATACCCTAGATCTGGTAAGGCAAATTTCTTCATCTTGTTCTTCAGGAGTATTTTGGTTATTATTCACCTTTTGTTGTTTGATAACATTAAAATTACCTTGTAAAGTTTCACATGTACATGAATATGCACTTGTGTATACGTATACTAATATACAAACATGTTTATGCAAACATGATATTTTTAACGAAATAATGTTGAATCTATGGATAAAATTGATTTTTAATCCTTGAGGGGGAATTTCTTTTTCTAAATTAAAAAGCATGGATCTATTTTATTTATTTAATATTTTTGGCTTCTGGTGGTAGGAAAGTTAGTAATCTTCCAGGATGTCTTTTTGTGTTCTTTGTCAAACAGATTTTCATGTTATAGAGTAAGACTTTTTGATGAATGGGATCAGATTTTTTTTCTCATTTTATCGGAGCTTTCCATTACCTCTTCAAATACATTCCATTTTAATTGAGTTATTCTACACTATAAGGAGTATTAATTTTTGATGAGTTTAAACTCCAACTTCTGGCCTCTGTAACTATTATAGCCTCTTTTGGTATTATTCTTCTGCTCTATTTTTTTATTTCCCTAAAAATTTCTTCCATGATACTGTTTTGACTGCCGCTCTTGGTGATTATGTACTACCCTACTTTAAATTTGTAAACTAGTCTAGTAATGGTACTATTTTTAATAATATGTTTTATACTTAATTAGAGACATCCATATTTAATTTATACCATAAATTCTTTTTTTTTTTTTCAAATTTCTGGGTTCTTTCATCTTTTCCTCTATATATTCAGTATTCAATTTAAGTTTTGATAATTCATAGGATTTGATGTGGGACTTTTCTCTGTTTCCTGTCATACACTTTATTCCAAGATAGTCATTTTACCTGCAATCATAGTAATAGTTTTTCTATAGTTTTATGTTGTTTCTTTTACCATATTTTGCATGTTTTATTCAAAACTTCTATAGTAACTATGAATTGTGTTTCTCCAACACCTCTGCTGTCAAGATATGTGATGTTCTACTCCAGATGTGGACTGTGATTATTTTTAACCAATCAGAACATTTTGGTTTAATTTTTCAGAGTTATTGATCAAAGGGATTTGTTCTTTAATAATGTATATGTATATATACATAAATACATATATATTTCCTGGAAATTCGAGATCAGAATGTTTCTCTTCATTCCAATTAAACTCCTAGATGATAGCTGTAATAGCTCTTTCCTTTCTTCTGAAAAGAGCTATGCATGTATGAAGTCTGGAATTACTGTAGCCATTTGCAGGCATCAGGAAAGTTTATAGATGTCATTATATGAAGCAGTGCTGGGTCTTTGATGATAGAGTTTAGCCCCAGAAATAATCCATGCAGAAGCATAACAAATGTTATGGTTTGGATCTTTAATGTCCTCAAAGGCTCATGTGTTGACAATTTGGCCTCCAGCTGGTGGCACTATTGAAGAGCTGGTGGAACCAGTAAGATGGGGACTAATGGAATAAAGTTGGGTATGTTCTTGAAGGGAGTGTTGGGACTCTGGCCACTTCCTCTTTTCCCTTGTTTCCTGGCTAAAACGAGGTAAGCAGCTTTGCTCTACTATCTGCTCCCTATCATGATGTTCTGCTTTAACACAAGGCCAAAAGCAGCAGAACCCATTGCCCATGGACTGAGATCTCTAAGACCGTGAGCTAAAATACACATTTCTTCCTTCATCTTCTCACAGGTATTTTGTCAAAGCAACAGAAAGCTAAATAATGTAACCCATCCTTGGATTTAGCCAATAAATTCTCTTTATTGTTTTAGTCAGTTAAAAACAGAGCTTCTGAAATTTTCAACACATAGAGTCCAAATGGATATAACTATTATTTGAAAGGATAAATAAATTATCCTTGCAGCATTCTTCACTTTTTCTTTGTCCTTTTTAGAACTTTCCAGTATTGGTTAAATTCAAAGGCTCTGAATGATAATAGTGTGTGTCCAAATACTATTTTCTACTTTTTTTTAAATTTTGGAACTTTTCTTTATGCACGCATATATCTTTTGTAATAAATAGTGTAGATTCTGTATGAAAATTGAGAGTCTCTAGACAATAATGTTTGTCCTCTTCCCCATTCAGCTATGTAACAGAATGTCTTCCTGTAACCTGGGGCTGAGGTAACTTGAGGGTGGCTTACAGTCTTGAAAGCCATCTACCCCTGTTTTATCTGACCTTTATTCTAGAGCACAGTCCTCTAGGGATCCTGGCTGAAAGCCTGGGTGTTTATTGGACCCTTCTTCTTTGACATATACCAAACCTATTTGTTTTGTTTTTTTCTCTTTGGAATTATGACACTGCCAACAACCCCCACCTTGTTTTCTTTTTTAAGTTTTTGTTTATTTGTTTAGTTTTTTGTTTTGTTTTGTTTTCTTTCTTGTGGGTCTTTTTTTTTTACCATTTTGGACTAGGGATCGAACCCAGGGTGGTACACTTACCAGGCAAGTGCTTTGCCACTGAGCTGCATCCCAGCACCCCCACTTTGTTTTCAACACAATTTTGCTTAGCCTCCCTCTTAAATTCCAACATTGAGCAGTATAATAATTTAGCATGAGCCCACAAGGGAAGAAGTTTGAGTGTCAAGCTTACTTTCTTGTGTTTCTGGTCACACCAGGTTATTAGACTCTCAAGCCCTAGCTGCTTTCACAGGCCTATAATCCAAGTTTTGTTTCTCTTGGGTCAGATAATCACAAGAGCTCTGCTGGCTTCCTTAGCTCTTAGTTAGAGCTCCTCCCAGATTCTCTACCTCACATGTGGCACCAAGAATCAGCTAACTTGCCAGGCGTGGTGGTGCACACTTGTAATCCCAGCATTTGGGAGGCTGAGACCAGAGGATCCGGGTTCGCAGCCAGCCTCAGCTACCTAGTGAGGCACTCTGCAACTTAGTGAGACCCAGTTTCAAAATAAAGAATAAAAAATAGGACTGGGGGTATAGCTCGAAGGTAGAACACCCCTGAGTTCAATCCCCAGTACCGCAAAAAAAAAAAAAAAAAAAAAAATCAGCTAACTTCCAGAAGGGATAAGCAAAACTTAGGATGCTGGTTCCATTTTCTATGTAATCATAGCTTCTCAAGTACTGGCTGACTCTCTCTAATGCCGTCAAACAGTTGTTCATGTATTTTATCTGATTTTCTAGCTGTCCTAAGCAGAACAATTTGCTTGATGCCAACCAGTGTTGCAGTTAGAAGTGCGAGTTCCAAGTCTGTATCAGCACCTTCCACCTTCTAACATTGTTTATGTTTCCTGCCTTACCACTCAGTACTCTTAACTTCTAGTGGCATATCTAGAAAACATGGACCTTGCAATTTTAGAACTAAAAGAAAAGAAAATCATTTGATTCAAGTCTTTCATTTTCCACGTGCAGATACCAAGTGGCTTATCTCAGACTACAGAGCAGGGTTGGTACTAGAGCCCAAGTGCATTTAGTCCTATATTAGGACCCACTGGAACAAGGCAAAGAGCAGAGCACAGCAAAGAGTGAAAATTCTATATTCATCTTCATATCAAGAAGAATATTTCAGTTCTTACTCTCAGTGAATAAGATCTATTGCTTTCTAATACACAGCTCTACTGATACCACATTTGTCTCCTAGCATAAACTATGATTTTTCCAAGTTGTTAATTATAACTGTCATTTCTGAGCCC
Source organism: Graphiurus murinus (assembly GCA_004027655.1). Taxonomy (NCBI): domain Eukaryota; kingdom Metazoa; phylum Chordata; class Mammalia; order Rodentia; family Gliridae; genus Graphiurus; species Graphiurus murinus. The sequence goes on from PVLC010016940.1 coordinate 16,312, forward strand.
AGAGCTAAAAGTAATCATCATGCTGAAAACCCAGCCTCTTCTTAAACTAAAAATGAAGAAACCTGAGAAAACATCTATAAACCACACTCCAACTTGTTTTACTATAAAGGAAATCTGTATATCTCATATAGGAAAGTCAGGCCCACAGGGTTACCAACAGAACCATCATATAGTTTATTGTCTAAATGGGAGACTTTTTGAGAGCAATGGAAGATGCTATTAATAATTACTGTAGGACAAGGGATATAAGCCAATACTGGTCTTGGCATCCTGGTTACCTGATTGTTATTTATGAATTATAGAAACAGTCCTCTAACACTTCCTTAAAATTTAAATCACTCTGATATGTGAAAAGAAGTATTCATTGCTAGATAATACATCTTTTAGAATTAGCAGACTTTTTTATTTTAGAGTAATGTTAGCTTTACACACAAAAAATGAAGAAAGAAATCCCATATGTTCTCTGATTTCCCCTTCCAATTTGCCCTTATTATTAATAGCTTGTACTAGTGTGGGACACTTGGTATTGCTGATAAACCAGTGTTTATACATTATTATTATCTAAAGTCTATAGTTCAAATTGGTATTCATTATAAAGTTGAACATTTAGTATATTTTGACAAATGTATAATGTCATGCGTCTACTGTGATGATATCACACAATAGTTAAAAATCCACTGTGCTCTGCCTATTCATCCCTCCTTCCCCCAGAGTCCTGGCTACCAACACTGTGCTCACTGTCTCCATGATTTTGCCTTTTTCAGAGTGTCATATGATTGGAATCACAGACTTTGCAGCTTTTTCAGCTTGGCTTCTTTCCAGTCATTTGTTTTCAAAATTTAAAATCCTGGGTGTTAAGTGAGCATCATTGTGAAGAAAATAGAAGTTCTTTTGAATAACAAAGTAGGATTTAAGGATTTCTGTGCAAGAATTCAGGAAGAGAGGAGTTTTAAAAAAGTATAAAAACCAAGGTTCATAGAGGGAAAGATTGATAAATATTACTTTTAAATTAGAATGATTTGCAAAGCAAAATAATAAATGAAGTAAAAAGACTAGATAAAAATTAGAAGATACTTAAAGTTCTTAGGCTTAAAAGTATAATAGAGTATATATAAATGCTTCTGTAAATCAATTAAAAAGACAGGTAACCCCAAAATATTAGCAGTTTAAAGAAAAGATAGAAATAAATGTAACTTGTTAGTAAAATGTTAAAAAAAATTATCAACTCCCTCCCCTAATCAAAATTAATGAAACATTACTTCATATCCATTGGGTTCACACACACACACACAAAAAGTTAGTATGTGTGAAACTCTGGGTTTGATATGCTTACTATATAGTATATGTTTGATATGTTTGTAATAGGGAAAATGACGGAACATCCAAATTGCCCTAAATCAGTCAAATGCAGTGTAACTCATCCATACATCCAACTAACTTATCTAAACAGATCTACAAATGAATTAATTTAATCCTCTCATCATGGTGTTGAATTGGAAAAAAGCATATTACCAGTAAAAATAAATGCCATGCCACCCCACCCCCCCCAGAAACACGCACACAAATTTGTTTTGTTTTTATACATTTATTGGTGCCTTATAGTTTTACATCATAATTTAGTTCGTAGTGATAGAGACATACATGCACACAGCACTTGGGCTTTCCCCAGCTCCCTCCCCACTCGCTCCTTTTCCATACAAGATATTGAGATTGACATTGGTATTCTCACGCAAATACATAAGGTCTATGCCTAAATAATAATATTGTTAGAAAAGGACAATGATTAAGACAACATTAGCATATGGGCATAATATATTACAACTTCAGGGTAATCCTGGGATGAGAAGGAAGGTAAAGGACTGAGACTGAGAACCTTGGATATAATTAATTTCACAGTATTAATTTATGTCTTTAGAGACATGAAATGAATTTCAAAGGATATTAATAACTGTTTAAATGGATAGTAGATCAGTTTATAGTTGTCTATTATATTTTTTCCTGTTGTTTTTTTGTTAGTTTGGCATGTCTCATGTTTAAATTGTTAAAGGGTTATGCAAAGTGTAAGTTTTTTCTCCAAACTCCTTGCTAGAGCTGCTAATCTGGGGAATTCTTATCACACACTAGAGACCACACTATTTCATTTGGAAAAACATAAGATTTCACATCCTAGCTCTTACATTTCCTGGACATGAAGCATTGGAGCAAGTCTCTTCCCCCCTAACAGGACTTGATTCCTTAGTCTATAAGATGGGAGTATACTACTAATAATAATATTAATATCTACCTTAGAAATTTGGGAGCATAAAGTGAAAATATACATGTGAAAACATTTCGTAAACTAGAAGTCAAACATAAACATAAATTTCCATTATTGTTATTGTAGCTGCTGGGTAAGGCACAATTATATTGCTGAGTTGTATCTTTTTATTTCTTCTATGTGGGTTCTGGCTGTGATGTTTATAATTGAAAAGACAAAAAAAATGAGCCAAAGGATAAAAAATAAAATTTAGAAGGAATATAATTCACAAATTTTAACCATAACATTAATATCAATTATGCATATTGTACATTATATATAGCCTAGTGATTTAATATGTATATGTAAGAACCTAAAAATTATCAGGAGCTTATTTTATTATTGAAATTTCAGACCAGGTTTAGATACTGCCATACTTTTCTGCACAAATTGCCGTTTTCAATATGTAACTTATGCTTTTATAAACCTTCAGGAAAGAAACACAAACACCTTTAAAATACAGTGTTTAATTAGTTTCTTTATATTTTTCTTTGAAATAGAATTATAAAAGTTATATTTAATATTTTGTCACATATTAGATCTTCATCACTTATATTTTATAATGGATGTGTCAGTATAACATTTTGGAAATATAAGTCAACACAAATAAAAAAACTAAAATAATCTGTAATTAGAAATACACTTGTATTTGTACTTATATTTGGACCCAAATAGAAGTTGAACTAGTGAAATTGTTTTTTTAAAAAGGAACCTCAGCTGATTGAACAATAACCATTAAAGCAATGATTCCTAGCACAATATCTCCTTGATCTTAACTTTTATATTTTTTTCATGTTTTTCCTTCAACAGTTTTCTTCTGGTATCCTCTAGGGCACTGTCCTTAAAAGTATGCAAGTGAACTTCAGAATTCTTATTATGAATCTCTGTGGTATGGGAAGAGAGTGCTAGATTGTTCTATTATAGTTAGTTTTGCCTTAAAATGAAAAAAAAATGAGCTATATTTTAACTTATTATACAAATTTATCCAGTACTCCACCTTACTCTGCACATTAGATGTTCAAATACCATATCAGATTGTCAAAGGAGTCTTGCAGAAAGCATGAGAGTTCCCCAACATGTGTGTGTGTGTGGAGGGTGGGGGGTGACATACCACATCTTTATTTACTTTCATTCTATCCCAAGCTTCACAGACCTTAGCAAGTGGATTTACACATCATACTATCTCATTTAAATAAAGCTTTCATCAGATGATTCTAAGCTTAAAATGATTACTACAAAACACAAGAACAAAAACCAAAAACATAAGTATAACCTAACTGACAAACAAACCTCAAGTAAGTGGAAACACAGTCATCCCCTATTTCTAGAACAAGTTCTTTGTCATGTGCACTGGGAAGTTTACATTACAAAAAGGGAATCATGGGTGACGAAGTTTCAGAGGGAAAGTTTCAAAATTGTAAAGATTTTGAGAGCCAGGGATGGTGGTGATGCACGCCTGTTTCCAGTACTTGGGAGGCTGAGAGGTGGAGTACAGGTTTGAGACCAGTCTCAGAAACTTAGTGAGATCCTGTTTCAAAATAAATTATAAAATATGGCTAAGAGTATAGGTCAGATGTAGGGTGCCTTTAGGTTCTACCCCTAGTACCACAAAAACAATTTTTTCTGAGTAAAGATATATACCCATATCTTACCAAAATATATATTATACCTTTATATCTTAGTTAACTATAGCAGAAAATAGCATAGCAGAAATATTTTTCCAATTTTATAGCATCTTTTAAAATTCCTGTCTTTGTATGTATCTTTTGATATATACATAGCATATAAGTACATTATCATATGCACATAATTCAGAAACAAACAAGCATATATGGGGAAATGTGTGGAGACAGATTCTTATTCTGAAATGGTACATTTAAAATCTTTTCTAGAATATTATACTTAACTGGTTCTTCTGTAAGACATTGTTCCAACCAACCTTCTACACTGCACAAAGGGCACTTTTTGACTTAATCCAGTTAACTGGCTTCAAAATCTCTCAGGGCCACTCTGCCACCCTCGAGGTAGCACATGAACCTTGGGCCTGGTGGGTCTCTCATGTTATGACCACTTCTATGTCTCCAGATTTATCCCCCCCCCCCCTCTGCCACCCCATCAAGCATCCTGAGCCCAGTCTTAATTTCTGGCCTCCTGCCAATCACTACAAGCCCCCTCATACTTCTAAGGCATTGCACATAAATATGTTCTCTCTTTAAATGCTCAAGGACACATTCTGTAAGATTCCAGTTTAAATGCCATGTCAGTAAAGCCTCTCCAAAACAACACTAGGCCTTTATTCTCTACCCTTCCCTTGAACCATGCGTGCAGAGTTCTACTGGCACATCGGCACAATAGCCAGAATCACCATCATTTCCAGGGCACCTTCTAAGGGCAAGCAAGCATCCTGATGGATGCTTAAATCTGTTCTCTCACCAAAAACAAAACAAAAGCTTAACCCCAAGCTCAAGGTTACCTAGCAGAAAAAATTATAGTACAAGTATTTAAATTCTGGTTTGTATGACCCTCAAAGCCCATGTGCTCTGCTGTTTCTTAGCAACATGAGTCCTGCCACAGTCTCCTATGTTCTGATATGTTATGTCCTGAGGGCCTTCACATCATAAGTGCTTAGTACATTGGGTGGCATATGAGGGGTAGGAAAGAGGTCACTGTGTTGGTAGATGACCAAATAGAGGAATAAATGAGTGGGATGAGAGGGAGCATAAGAAGTAAGGAGGCATTGCCCAGGCCCTGGGTTCCACCTCGAGAGGTGAAAGCATAACTATGCTTACAATGAACAGAATTATTATGCAAATAATAACTGTACAATTTATGGGGTACAAAGTGATATTATACTCTCTCTCTTTATATATATACATATATATATACTACATATAGATACACACTATATATATACATACACACACATTGTGACATGATTATTTCAAATTAACTAACATATCCATCACCTTAAATACTTACCATTCTGTGTCTGTGTAGTGATATTTAAAATCAATCCTTTTAGCAATTTTTAAAATATACATTGCTTTATTATTAACAATAGTCACCGTAGCTAAGATGTGGAAACAACCAAAGTGTTCATCAGTGGGTAAAGAAAATGTAATATATATATATATATACACACACACATACCATGGAATGCTATTCAGCCTTTAAAAGGGAGGAAATTCTGTCATTTGCCAAACATTTTTGAACCTGGAAGACATTATGCTAAGTGAAATATCGAGCACAGAAAAACAAATTCTGCATAATCTCACTGGTATGTGGAATTAAAGAAAGCCAAATTCATAGAAGTAGAGAGTTGATTGGTGGTTGTCATGGGAGGATGGGATGCCCAGGGAGGGAAAAGAAAAGAAAGAAATGTTGATCAAAAGGTACAAAGTTGAAGTTATGCAGGAGGAAGATGTTTTAGTAACCTATTGTGTTATGTGTGTATGTGAACATAACACCTATTGTGTCATGTGTGTATGATGACTATAATTGTAATATATTTTAAATTAAGGTATTATATGAGTTAAAACTGTTGATTCGGAGGTGAGAGTAGAAATCAATAAAGCAATCAATAAGCACTTATTGTGAGCCTATTGTTCAGAAGTGGACCCAAAGGGGGTTAAAATATAGGTTTAAAAGAAAGCACTTTACTTCCTATAGTCTTTTCTTCCTCATCTCTACATAAAAGAGCTGGCCTGATTCTTATAACAAAACTGCAGTACTTCCTACTTGTATGTAAAATTTAAGAAAGCCAATCATGTTGTTTCTCTCTCTCTTTGTCTGTCAATCTATTTATTACTCATTCAGTAGGGGTTTAAGAAAAAAGGAAAACAAATAATATTGCTACTGTTATTGAGTTTAAAATCCTGTGATTTAGATTGAAATCATAAAAGATATTAAAATGAAAACCCTGTGTTGCCACTAACTTGATTATGAAAAGGGATCTTGGTTGAGTTTCAGAACCATGTCCATGTAACCGTATTCTTTTTTTTTTTTTTTTTTTCAGTACTGGGGGTTGAACTCAGGGGCATTCTACCTCCGAGCTACGCCCCCAGCCCTATTTTTTTTTCTTTATTTTGAAACAGGGTGTCACTAAGTTGTGGAGTGTCTCACTAGGTAGCTGAGGCTGGCTCCTAACACGGATCTCCGGTCTCAGTCTCCCAAATGCTGGGATTACAAGCATGTGCCACTATGCCCAGCTCATGTAGCTATTATTCTATAATCCTATATTACTTTCTTTAACCTGATGGTCACTTAGCCATTCTTTCAATGAATTCTTGGGTTTTTTGTTTTTTTCTTTTTTGGTGCTGGAGATTGAATCAGGAGAAATCTACTTCCAAACTATACCCCCTCCAGCCCAATTTTATTCTTTTTTATTTTGAAATAGGGTTTTGCTAAGTTTTCGAGGCCTTCACTAAGTTGCTGAGGCTGGCTTTGAACCTGTGATCTTCCTGTGTTAGCCTCTGAAGTACTGGGATTACAGGCATGCACCGTAACTCCTGCTTCACTCAGTGAATCTTGATTGAGGAATTTTACATCCAAACTGATTAACCAATGGAGATTCTGCAATCAACAGAGCAAAACTTCCCCTCCTGCCCCATGTTCTGATAAAGAAGGCAGATAGGGTTTTGTCACAGACACAAGATTGGGAAGTGAGCAGTCTTACCTTTCTTCTAAATTTATTATTCTTTTGTTTTTCAAATTTGACTTATTTTTAAACACTTTCTATTGTTGTTTAAACATGCTGTCAAAACCAGTTCTAATATATTTGATTTTAATAAAGTCAAGTAATAAAAACTATAAAAGCTTAAAAATTCAGGAATGGATCTCTGGTCTTGGTTGATACTTCAGCATATCTGGTTTTGTCAGAGTTGGTTCCCCAAAGAACTGTAATTCCCAAAATACTGGTAGCAGGCTGGGTCAAGTATTTCTCAGAGAATACCCCATGGCATGGTAGAGTTCTGATTTCTTGGTCAACAGTGTCTGAGATTTGGTAGATTACCAAGGTATCTTTAAAATATAGATGACAGCATTTTTTATTCTCATTTTAAAATTTTTAACTAGTTATATAAGAAAAGTAGTTGTTAGACATTTTGTGACCTAATTCTTCTGAACATACAGCACTTATTTTGACAATTATTCTCTCTCATTTGTTGCTTTTAAGATTTTATGTCAAGCCTAATACTTCAATGCACTTATTAAAATATGTTTAACATGCAGGGAAAAGCAAGAAGATAAGACAGTGTGCACATCTGTTCTGAAGAAGTTTATTGATTGCTGGAGAAACCACTGGAGTCTTAGCACAACTTGAACTGCGGTGCCCTCTTACTGCCCATGGTATTGGTTGGATTCACTTACTAGAAGTATGGCCTTGAGAAACTTATTTTCCTTAAGGTCCCCATTTGTAATGTGAGGAATTTGAACAATGCATGTAAAGGGGTGTGAGAAGGGCCAGTAATGTAGGAAATGCTATGTTAGTGTTAGCTAGTTGATTAGAATAGATGAACCATGAGGGCAAGGACTTTTATTTGTATCTTTTCACTGATGTAGCCGCAATACATCATTGCCTAGCCCAAATAAAGAGTTTAATAAATATTTGCTGAATAAGCCGGCCCTGTTGGTGCACACCTGTAATCCCAGTTCCTGGAAGGTTGTCAGTAAGATCACAGGTTGGAGGCCAGCCTCAGCAACTTAGTAAGGCCCTCAGCAACTTGGTGAGACCCTGTTTCAAAATAAAATAAAATAAAATAAAAAGGCAGGGGGTGTAGCTCAGAGGTGGGGTATAGCTCAGAGGTATAGTGTCCCTGCATTCAATTCCCAATAATACTTATACATACATATGTATATTGAATAAATGAATGGCAAAACATAGTGCAGCAAGACATTTGAACATATTTACCTAATGCTTGCAGTTGTAATGAATTGCTATTCTGCATCTCACATCAGATGGAGGGCACTGGTGGAACCTGCTTCAGTGTGATAGTTGAGGCTTCTGAAGGTACAGAGAAAAACAGAGGCTTGAGGAAAGCTGAGACGAGACACTGAATTTTTCTCCTCCCTGGTTTTTTTCAGAGTAACAACAGTAAAATAAACATCTTGGGACAATGGGAAGTAGGAGCCCCAGGAGAACAAAATATAACTCCCCACATGGCGAGCTTACATCTGTTCTTGCCAAGAGTCCAAAACAAATATTGGTGGTGACCTAGACTAGAGCAGAGTCAGCACAAGGGCTAAGAAGGAGAGCAGAAAGGATTCCTGGTTCCTGCAAGGCCAGAAGTGAGTCAAGAAAAGGTTCAGTGGCAGGAGTGTCCCGTGGAAATCATAATGACTGATATTGGCGTGTTGGTGCTGTCTCTCTCTTTCCTTTTAAACACCAGTATCCTCTACCCAAGGGGACCTCTGCTTCTCTGCACCCAACCAACGTTCTTTTCTGTGGTAAACTCAAGACCCTCTTCTGCTCTGCTGATCCACACAATGAAAATTCACCTGCTCTGAATCTTATTCTGGGATTGTCCTCAACTTTCTTCTTTCAGGCAATCTGATCAACTACCCAGGGTAAACTAGATATGCATGCTAACAAGTTACACTGTTCAGGGAAACTTTCCCAAGGGACATTACTGAGTTGTTGACATTACTAATGGAAGGCTGGGGATCCAGCTCAGAGATATCTGTGCTGAAGGAGTCCTTCCTAGGCTCTCTAAACACATCATATTGGCAAAAAGTCAGGCTTCTGGAATATGATCAGTGGCAAAGAAGAAACCTGAGATGGAGCAGTCAGAAGACAACCTAGAGAACACTTTAGAGGATGCAGGCTGAAGAGCAGAGAGCATGACACATGTTAAAAGTTAGCCCATCAGAAATCTGCACCATCTGAGATGGCTGATCCTTCTTTATTTAAAAAAAAAAAATGGGGGGGGGGTGAGCCAGGTGCAATGGTGCATATCTGTAATGCAGTACTTGAGAGGCTGAGACAGGAGGATTGCAGGTTTGAGGCCAGCCTCAACAACTTAGCAAGATCCTGTTTCAAGATAACAAATAAAGTAGGATTGAGAGTATACTTAGAAGTAGAAGTGTCCTGAATTCATTCTCCAGTATCAGTGAATGAATGAATGAATGAATGATAGGTAAATTGAACAAATTTGTCAAATTTCTGGACGAAATTTGAGTATGGTGAGGATGAGTTAGCTCTTTCACTGTATATTTGTATTCATGAAAGAAAATGCAGTGAAATTGGTTGCAGCAAACTAATCCTAAGAGCAAATATTGCTGCTGAGATGGTCACATTACCCCATTCCCATAGTCCAGAACAAACTTGGCACATTTGCCTGAAAACAGGAACACTGCTTAGGGCAGGATTCTAGCACAAAGACAACCAGATCCCGGTAGGTGTGGTGATCTCTCTAGCATTAAAAAAGTCACACTCAGTGGGTCATCTCTAGTCCATACAAAAATACTGTAAAGTATTATCATCCCCACTTTTCAGAGGAAGACATAGTGGCTCAAAAGGCTCACTTACAACTAATTGGACACACAGCTTTTAGTTTTGTGTGCAAAGTCACACAGCTGTGTCTGAGAGCATCACAACATCCCACCTATCTGATTCATGGGATGTGAGGATAATACAAGATAACCCAGGTCAAAACACTTGGAAAAGTCAACTGCCTGTACCTTGGGAAGCATTATTATGTTCAAACTTTCTTTTGGATGAGATAGACATTAAAATCTTGGCCATGTGCAAAATTGTTCTTAATTTGAGAAGTTGTTCAACCTTGTGTTTAGCCCCAGGATTCTCTGCTTCTGTGTATGAAGAGAGAAATGAAATATAGTCATGCAAGAGGCTATTTCTTTAATTTTCTGGATTGTCACATTCACTCAGCATGAAATTTTCTACAGAAAGTCAATTTTGGAAAGTTCCAAACTTAATTAGATCTTGCAGTTTTGTGATCTTCATTATAATTATCAAATACTGAAGAGCTAATAAAGGATCAACCTGTGGGCTGCAGAATAACCTAATGTATTCATACCTCAGTGACATCCTGAATTAGAACTGGGTGCTGATGAACTCGAGCAAACCAACCAACCAACCAAAGTTGGCAAATTGCAAGATACAACAGAGCCTTGATCAGACCAAGATGAATACATGATATGTAAAATAATCCAATAAAGTTTATCAATAATACATGGGCAATTCAGATGAGACATACTCTGGTGAGGCAAGTCTAATTAAGAGCATTTCTATGATAAACTGGAGCCCTATCTTCTGCTATCATGCAATTATTCATTTGAGTCTATTGTTATAAGAAGAATGAGCACTGAGCATCTTCCTTATTAGCAATCTTTCTTCCTGATATGTGCAATTTAACCAAATAATACATATCACCCTTTCAATATTGCAAAGGATGTTTCAATACACAGACATTTTTCTAAATGTAGATTCTGTGGGAGACTGCATAGTGAATTTGGATCATTTCCTTTTGGGGTTTTTTTGTTGTGTTTTGTCTTTTGAAAAATGCTGCAGATACTTTTCAGAAGCATTTCTGTAACTCTTTTGGACTAGTAAATCTGAGAAATCAGTTCTACACAATAGATCCATGATGCTAGCAGTACTAGAAACCACATTAACTCCTTCAGATCCTGAGCACTCTGATTTAGAGTCACCTGTGCAATCAACTCCTGGACTCTTACAGAAAAGGAATATCTAATTTAACTGAATTCTAATTTAACCAAATGTTGCGATGTGCGTTGATAGAAACATAGATTCTAAATTTTGAGGGAATTTGGGGAAAGCCCACAAGCATTGAGAAGCTTACCTCATATATGTATCAGGTAAAAGGTTGCTTTGAAAAATAGGAATAAAACACCCTTGTTATAACACTAATGATCTCATGGAAATAACATCAAAAATGGCAAAAATAAAGCTGTTTTGGCATTGAGATGAATTTGGCCACAGGCTGATTTAGTAAAAGGAGAAGCACAGGGCAGATCCTCATGGCGAGGGCCATTGGCATATTCTTGTGAACAAATATGGCAGACTAATATGGGACTGCCCTGAAGAAATAAGTAAAGTCCTTGATGAAATCAAGCACTATATCTATCTACTTTGATCTTGAGTGATTGCAAATGATTCCTACAAGTGAGTTATAATTTTAATGTTAATTCTAAGCTGGTTTCTTCCATGATACCAAACCAGATTTTCTAGATAGTTCTACGTCTTTACTTGAATAAATTATAAAAGAAATCTGACCTATTAGGTGAATGTATTTTTATCTATTTCTCCAAAAGTGAAATTTTCAAGATGTAGTTGAAAGTCTTCTCAGAAAATATGCCTTCCATTTATTTATAGGTGTTGTACTCTTCTGATGAATAAGTCATGAAAGCAGTTGTTTTGTATTCAGCCAAAGTGGTCTGCTGAAACCTCCTTTACCTGAACTTACAGTTTGCACCCTTACTGAAAAGTATGTTCTTTCTTATATCTATCTGTCTGAGACAATTCTTAAGAGTTTTCTGTGAAATTGCACCTCCTCAACAAAAACTCTCAAGATCAACTGAGAATCACATGCTTCCCTCTCCTCTTGACTCACTGATTTATTTATTCAGTGTCTATTTATTGGGATGGCATGTGCCAGGAATGCGTTAGGCACTCATTTATGCTTTTTGAATGTCAGTAATCTTATGTGTCTTGACTTTGGACCCTGCAACTAGATTATAGTATATCAAAAGAAAAATAGAATTATCTAAGTCTTTGCTAGCTGGCTTAATGCTTAGCTTCTTGGATCCTGCAGGCATTGAATTATTGTTTGGTGGTTTTCATTTAGATTCCAGTCTTTAAATACAAGAAAATGACAACTGGGCTGTACTCCTGTATCAGGGGCTGGAAGGCAATACTCACCATTGATTGAGTGCCTCTTGTGTGTAAGGATCATTTTGGAAATTATCTCTAAGACTTATGATGGTTCCATAAGATAAAAATTTCAGTAGCCTCCAATGTGTCTATGAGAAAGAGATACTGTGAGAAGGTATGACAGCACCCATGTTACTATCTGGGCGAATTGAAGAACTAGACCCTTATAAAGCAGGAGTATTCTCAACTCTGCAGTTGCCACAATAACAATTATTTTTATAGATTTGTCACTGGAAATATATTTTTATGCTTTTTTGGTGCATTGTAATCACACATCACAAGGAGTTTCAAAGTCTTGCAAACAAACTGGCACACAGGACATGGTGTGTTTCCCTTTGGGTCCCACCCCACTATACACCCCCTCTATGTATATTAGTGAAATTGGTAGTGATACCATCATAAATGGGCGCAGCATAATTTGAACTATTTCATTCATCAGTTCATCTTAAATTTTTCAAAAAATATCACATTTGTCCTGTTCTTTCTACTTTTCACCTTTTGGTTTCCTTAGGTAAGATTCTGATGGGATTTATCTTTTAGAAAATTTAAAGCCACCAGACAATAAGTATGACTTTCAAGCTATAAAATAAGAGCTGCTGAATAAGTTTAAGAAGGGGGATCCAATAAAAAAGAAAAAAAATGTCCTCTAATCAGTGGATATATGCTAAATAGCAATGTTTTCAATATTGTTTGAGTAAATTTATTCAAGACTACTCATACATATAAAAATATTATATCTAGGCTTTGAAGATAGGATTTGTTATAATTGTTTCAAAATTGCAAGAAGCATAGGAAAGCATATTATATACAATCAAGAAATATGCACTGAAAACTAGTGAGACACTAACCTGATTTTCAGAGCGACTGCTGCTTCTTATATATGACAATATAATAATAAGAGGGAGATTAAGGATAATAAAAAGAAATTCAAAACAATTCTTTAATATTTAGCGATATTTCAGTGCAATTGTAATTATCAATTACTATTTAATGCATTTATTTTTAAATGAAGACTTTTCAAATGGTTTTTCTAGTTGTTCCCAACAGCTACTAAGGCTCAACATAAACTTTTGATGCCTCAAAAGCTGCAAGAGGAGGTGGACTCTGGGAACAAACTCGGTAAGAGGAAAAGATGAACTCTCTACATACCCAATTACAAAGTCTAAGAAGGCATAGTAAGCTAGCATTCTTTTTTTATTTAAAAGCTATTTTTATTTTTGTTTATTTTTATTTTATTTTATTGGTTAATTGTAATAATACATCATCTTGATGAAGTTCAGAGTAATCGAGGCATACAGGCACATAGTGCTTGGTGAGCCTTCCCCCAGCTCCCACCCCACTCCCTCACCCTCCCTGTGCATGACATTGTGATTGGCATTGATAAGCTTTTATATGTACGTCATGTCCATTGAAGTGTTTCCCTCATAGAGTCTCCCTTCCCCCTTTGGGTCCCTCCATAGATCCCCTCTCTCACTTCACTAAAGTTTTTCCACCTTTATCTTGAGTCCCTCCTGTGTCCTAATTTCTCCCTAGCTTCCACATATGAGAGAAAACATCTGATTTTTTACTTTTTGTGACTGCCTAATCTCACTTAGCAAAATATTCTCCAGTTTCATCCATTTTCCTGCAAATAACATAATTTTGTTCTTCCTTATGGCTGAGTAGAATTCCATTGTGTGTATATCCCATAATTTTTAATCCACTCATCTGTTGAAGGACATCTCATCTGGTTCCATAGTTTGGCAATTGTGAATTGTTCTGCTATACACAGAAATATGTATGCATTACTATGGTAGTCTGGTTTCAATTCTTTTAGATAGATACCCAGGAATAGTATAGTTGGGTCATGTGGTAGGTTTATTCTTCTGAGGACTTCCTACACTGATTTCCAAAGTGGTTGCACTAATTTGCAATCCCCAGGTATCAGAATTCCTATTTCTCCACACCCACACCAACATTTATTATTATTTGTGGTTGTAATGATTGTCATTCTAATTGGGGTTAGGTAAAATCTCAGAGTAGTTTTGATTTGCATCTCTCTGATTGCTAATGATGTTGAACATTTTTTCATATATTTATTGGTCATTTGTATTTCTTCTTTTGTGTTTATTTAGTTCACTAAGTTTTGCTACGTCAGGGTTCTGACTCAGTAACTAAAACTAGGAAATAAGTTCCGCAAGGACAGTGACCCTTAAAGGAGGGAAGAAGAAATGGTATGTTAGAATTGCCTGGGGATATTGGGAGCATTTTGCCCAGCTATTCTTAGTTCTCCTGAGATTTAGATACACCCACCTCCCGCCAGTAGCTATTCATCAGTAGCTATTTATTGTCATCATGATTCACTGTTCTTAACCCTTTGGTGTGTTAGGGATGAAAAAATAAAGCTAATGGTTTCTAATGTAGTCATTGGAGAAATGTATGGCCAGAGAGGTGACATGGAGGAAATTATTTTGTTTAAAGTAGGTCTATATCTTTAGTCCACCCCTATAAATGAGGAATTGGGAAATATTATTAGGACACTTGGCTCAGAACAAGAGGAATCAGACAAGGAAAAGTTCCCAGCAGTTTATTTCTCAGGAAATATCAGGTGGGTCTTAGAAGAAAAGGCTGAGATTCAGAGGTTTCACCATAGGCTCAGGCCAATTTAATTCCTAATTCACCAAATGTTGGGCATGGACCTGTATTTCTGGACTTGGTTGTAGAGAACTAGCTATAACTGGATTCTATAAATTGGGGATAGCTGAGAAGGATTGGAAAAGGCATAAACTTAGAAATAAATACTGTAGAGAATTAATCTTGAATCATTACTGCAAAAAGACAATGTCTGGAAAATAAAACAGTATTGTAAAAAATGATGACAAGCAAGACAATTACACATGTCACTATTGCTTGTATGGAAACCTTTTCTGGAAGTCCTGACAAATGCACAAAGAAAAAGAGAAAATAGAATTAAAAAAAAAAAAAAAACCTTTGAACTCACAAAGAAAATTAAAATCATTCCTTACTGATGATGGCTTCTTACATAGGAAATCAGAGTGAATCTGGAGATGAATGATTAGAACTAACAAGAAAATTAAAAAATTATACTAGATACAAGATAATTACACACACACAAAAAAAACTGTTCTTGAATGACAGCAATAACCAACTAGGTAAAAAGCAATAAAAGATATACCACTCAATAATATTATGAAGATGTCATATCTTCCTATATTATTCTGTAAATTCCAAAAATACAATGATAAGTTCCAAAAAACAGAAAAAACAACAAAAACAGAAAAAAATTCTATAGTTCCTGAAAAGCATGGAAATAAAAAAGTAGGAAAAGTTTGAGCAATAATAAGAGAGTAATTGAGATATTACTTACATAGTTACAAACAAATAGACCAGTGGTACCGCCCCCAAACAGACTACCCTGGATTGAATAATGTCTTTCACCCTAGCCAAATTCATGGCCACTCAGAATCTTAAAATGTAACTCGCTGAAAATAATATACAGGTGTCAATATTTAAAGTAAGGGTAGTAGATTTGGATAGGTCAAATCCAATAACTGACATTCTTACTTGGAGGCTGTGTGAAGATGAGGAGAAAATACCATGTGATGATAGAGGCAAAGATTGGAATGAAATATCTACAAGATAAAAATATCTAGATTACTAGAAACCACCAGAAATTAGGAAGAGGCAAGGAAGTCTCTTTCCCTAGAACCTTTAGAGACAGCATGGCCCAGCCATCAACAGGACTACTCATTTGCAGAGCAGTGAGAAGATAAATTTTCTTTGTCATAAACATTGTAGTTCATGGTAAATTTGACAACTCTAAAAAACTAAAGTACAAACACAAACATGCATATTGGAGACTTATACAGGACTGCCAAGTGCACAGCTCCAGGCAATGCACCATTATGGTCTGTGTGCTCCAAGATTGTACGATTTATCTAGAATCTACTGAGAATGGTGTCCCCTGCAGTTGTGAAGAGCCTCTTTATGTAGGAGAGAAGAAACACCATCAATTCATGGGCAAAATTTTAATTTTTCAGTGAATTGTGCTGGAACTAATAGCTGATCATGTGAAGACAGATAGAATCTCCTCTCACACCACGTAAGATAATTAATTCTAGATGGCTTCCTGGCCTAGATAAGAAAAAAAAAAACTTTAAAATTCTAAAAGTAGGTATTAAAATAGTTCAGAGCATTAAAGTTGAGAATTATTCCTTAAAAATAATGCATACATACACAAACCCAAAACAATGCTTTCATAGGCTGACTATGTGTGTGTGTGTGTGTGTGTGTGTGTGTGTGTGTGTGTGTGTGTGTATCACTGGGAATTGAACCTAGGAGTGTTCTATCCCTGAGCTACATTCCCAGCCCTTTTTATTTTTATTTTTTGTTTTGAAACAGGGTTTTGCTAGTTTGCTGAGAGCCTCATCATGTGACTAAGGCTGTCCTTGAACCTGCAATCCTCCTGTCTTGGCCTCCCAAATCCCAGGATTATAGGTGTGCACCACCATATCCATCATGAAATTTAAATTTTAAATTTTAAATTTCTGTGTAGCAAATGACATAAACGAAGTGAAAATACAAAGAAAGGAACAAAAGATATTTGCACTATGCATTCACTATGAAACATTAATCTACAAATGAATTAGAAAAATATAAAGAATTCAAAAGAAAAAATCAACAAAATATATGAACAGGCAGGTACATTACAAAAGAGGAAAGCCATGATATTTACAAAAATATATTAAGCCTTATTTATGCTCAAAGAAACACAGGGAATTTTATTTTATTTTACTTTATTTTATTCATGGCACTGGAGATTGAACCCAGAGCCTTGAGCATGGTAGGCAAGCACTCTCCCACTGAGCTGCACTCCAGCCCTGAAATTCTATTTTATACCCTAACTGGAAAGAATTAAAAAGTCTGATAATGCTAAGGTTTGGCTAGAATTTGGGCATGTGGGAATTGTCATACATTGTAGTAGATGTGTAAATTAGTACAACACATTATAAGGGCACTTGGCAATATCAAGTAAAATTAAAGAGATGCATCCCTTATAACTCGGCAAATTCACTTTCAGTTGTCTACCCTAAAGAAACTGGGCCATAGGCACAAGAACATGTGAAGTGTATTAATCATTTACCATTTGTAACAATTGGCAAATGCTATAAACAATCTAAATAGGGAAATAAATTGTTGTACAGTTATTAATTAAATATTTATATACAATTCACTAATCATATGCTTATAAATAAGTTAGAACTGTATTTACATGGAAAAACTCTAAATAAGAATACTGATTTCTTCCTGGGTGTGGTGGCACATGCTTGTAATCCCAGTACTTGGGAGGTTGAGACTGGAGGATCAGGGTTCACGGCTAGCCTCAGCTATTTAGTGAGGCCCTCTGCAACTTAGTGAGGCCTGTTTCTTTTCTTTTCTTTCTTTTTTTTTTTGCGGTACTGGGGATTGAACTCAGGGGCAGTCTACCTCCGAGCTACACCCGCAGCCCTATTTTTTATTCTTTATTTTGAAACCGAGTCTCACTAAGTTGCGGAGTGCCTCACTAGGTAGCTGAGGCTGGCCGTGAACCCAGATTCTCTGGTCTCAGCCTACCGAATGCTGGGATTACAAGCGTGCGCCCCCACGCCCAGCTCCCCTGTTTCAAAATAAAGAATAAAAAATAGGACTGGGGGTGTAGCTTGGAGGTAGAAAGCCCCTGAGTTCAATCCTCAGTACTGCAACATATATACTGCAACTATTCTATACATGATTTATGCTTATAACATAACCATGTAAAATTTAAAATCTCACCAAATAATTCAAAATATGTCAAAAATTTATGTTGTTTTTTTGATAAATACATATGTCATGGTTATATAAAATGGACTATAAGAATAATACAAGCTTCAGAATAATGTTTACTTGGGGGGAAGATGAGATGGTAGAAGGGATGCCTTCAATAAAATATATATCTTGGGGCCGGGCGTGGTGGCGCAGGCTTGTAATCCCAGCATTCAGGAGGCTGAGACCAGAGGATCCAAGTTCGTGGCCAGCCTCAGCTACCTAGTGAG
>PVLC010016941.1:0-34649 GCA_004027655.1 Graphiurus murinus
AAAAAAAAAAAAAAAAAAAAAAACAAAACCCAAAAAGCTCCAAATATATAATAAACACATAATCTTCACCTAGACTTACATAGTGTAATTATAGAATGTTTAAAACAGGTAGAATATGCTAATAGCATCTTAGGAGAAAATATCAAAACTTACAAAGTAATAACAATGAAATTTATCAGAAATAAGAATGAACGCAGAAATATCTTCAATGTACTTAAACAAAAAAATAGTTGTAGTTTTATCTCTCACTCACTTTTTCTCCTCACTCTCTGCCAGCACCATAACTTGCTAAAGGAATTCAGTAAGTGTGCTCTAAGAAGAAGAAAATTATTCCACAAGGAATGTTTGAAATTTTTAAAAAAAAATAGCAACCAAAATTTCATTCTTTCAAAATGTCCTGTCTGTTCCATTATACAAAATCTTTGTCTTTCTCCTTAATTTGCCATTACTTATAATATTATGAAGTTCTGGAAGACTGCAGCAAAACTTACTAAACTACATATGTATGCTAAAATTAAGTTTGGCAACCCAAGTATATAACCTTCATTATATAACCCTCATCAATTCTATGGTTTATATACCATAGCCACTATGTTCTTATTAAATCCTCACCCATGCTGTTTTTATACTTCATTTCCTCTCCTTTCGGGTCAACATCCTCCCGTATACATTTGTCTGATTTTCTCAGTCATATCTGAGGAATACTTGCCTCCCAAGTTTATTTATTTATTTATTTATTTATTTATTTATTTATTTATTTATTTATTTATTTATTTATTTATTATTTTTTGCGGTACTGGGGATTGAACTGGAGCATTCCATCCCCGAGCTACACCCCCAGCCCTATTTTTTATTCTTTATTTTGAAACCAGGTCTCACTAAGTTGTGGAAGGTCTCACTAAGTAGCTGAGGCTGGCCACAAACCCAGATCCTCCTGTCTTAGCCTCCCAAGTACTAGGATTACAAGACTGCATCACCACAACTGGTTTGTTTGTTTCTTTTTTTAAAGAGGGTTCCATACCCAAATTCACTTTGACTCCTAGTATTAAATATTTTCCTCTCTGCTTTACCATTAAGCCTTTCCTTCTCATTTAAGTTTTTTACCAAATACCTTAAAACAAACAGTCCTTTTTTTATTCTTGAGTCTTTCTATTACTTTCTTACTTTTATTCTTTGTAATTGTGTGTGTGGTCAAACTCCATAAATTGTTTATGCTCCTAACTTCAATTTTACACACACACACACACACACACACACACACACACACACACACACCTTCAACTCCTGTAAAATATCTTGTTATTGCCCACTATGTGCAGAAACTGTTCAAGGTCATCACTCAAACCTGTTTCCCAAATCCAATAACACTTTAAGCGGCATCCTTTGTTCTCTATTTCATTTAGCTGGTGACCCTTCTCTGTCTTAAAAACAAAACACTTTTATTACATTTTTTCTCAATGGAATGTTTTCTGTGTTTTATCCCAACAATCTATCTACAGCAGGCTTTTACAAAAGTGTCTTTACTTTGAGGAACATTGGATTAGATAATCCTTAACGTATTTTTCCAAATCCTGAGATCTCTAACTCTCTGCATGTATGTTCATTTACATGTCTGAAACTAAGAAATACTTGATAATTCCACAGTTTTGTCTGCATTCGGAGAGATAATGTGTATACAAAGTGGCCAACTCATCTTTAGTGCACAATAAATGCAAGATAAGATTATTGTGGCTCCCAAATTTTCAAACACATACAAACTAGTTCTTTTTTGTTATTTATCAATTCTGTCATGCTAAAATGTCACGTAACCACTCTTCAGCACAGCAGTTATCTCTATCCACTGTTGTATTGCCCAATAAATCTAATGAATTATTCCATTGTCCAATATGTAAATGATATAAAAGACCTTTTGAAATAAATAAAACACAGCACCAAAGTAAAATATCCATAGGTAATTATGTATGTTAATTCTAGTATTTAGTATCAAGAAGGCAGGTATTGATTCCCATTTATTTTCTATTTATTCATGCTGTATCTACATCGTGGCACCTGCTGCCTATGATTCCATGTATTCTATAGCTTCAAACCTATTGAGCTATTATTAGCAATATTCTGAGTGCCTTTGATTGACTAAATGGACCAGATGTTGATTCACTTAATAGCAGAGAGGCCTTCAGCACATTTTCCCCATTTCTTGATTAATACTTCATACAAGGCAGAATCTAACTCTTTCTAAAGTCAAGATAAATTGCAACTAATGCTTTTCCTTGATTTACCATCCCATTATTCTGTCAATAGAAAGATATCTGCTACTCTTGTGACAGAGCTTGCTCTTCATAGAGCCTGTGTGTTTCCTAGTACATAATTCCAATCTTAGTGCTTTAAAATTTCATTTTAACTCTTTCATTTCAGATGTCACTACAGCTCTTACTTTAAGGGTGATATCATCTTAATTTTTTTTTTAGGAATTGCCATCATTTTAACTCCAAGGACTCTCGAAAGTTTTATCAGGCATGCTTTTTATTCTACATACTTCCAAATTTTAAGTTTAACTTATCTCCAAACATCCTTTTCTTTTGCTCTTCTGAGTCCTTGCAGAGTTTTCAGATTATAATTGACTTTTCATGTAAAGATACAAGGAAAATACTAAGTTTTCATTTTTAAGTAAGCACTTTCATATTTCTCTCTGCATAATGACATTTCCTGTACTTTCTTTCATGGTTATCATGGTTACAAAATTTTTGCCCATAAATAATATTTTGTATGTTTTGACTTAGTTTCTGCTTTCCATGATAATTCGACTTCAGCTGTGGTTGAGTAACCAAATTGGAGTTCTTTCATGCCATTCGTTTTTGGCAAATATTCCTTCACTATATTCATTTGAATTTTAATATCAGGAAATAATTAAGTACCAAAGTTTGTTATAGGAAGCGCCAGAATTGATCTAGCAGTGAAATCCATACAATGTTAATTCCTACTCTGGAATTTATTTCTCCATCTTTATTCATCTGGGATTTATGCTTGATGATCATCTTCATTTCATCCCTGGATTTTTTCACAGATAAATTTAAGATGAGCACCTAAATGATCAAGACGAATTTGCGGAAAATAAAGCTGAAAAAGCCTAATAAATGTGGAATGACCTTAGACCAGAATGCCTGCTCTGACATGAGTCTCAGATTTGAGGATGAGCTTCTAAGCAGCAAACGCAGGGAAGACCAATTTAATACAAAACAAAAGAGCACATTCTGAATTCTCAGGACAATGCTAATATTGTTAAACTGATATTAGAGAGGAATTTCTATTGTTGAATCTCAACCCCAGGACCTGGCCTCTAATAACTGGTCAAATAAAGATTTGAAATGAATGGATGAATTGATGGACAGATGAATAGATTATTAATAATCATCATGTTTACATAATGCTCACAAAAAATGTATCCATGATTTTAAAGAACCATTTTTTTCCCAAGGAACTTCAACATGGGATAACACTATCACCCCAAATTCTGTTTAAGAAAAATTCCATAGTGGGATTAAAATTCATTCTTTTTAGCAGCAGCTATCTAAAGAATAGAATTCTGAAAAGTTGAGGAATCAAGGCACATCTTTCAGGTATATCTTCCTAACAATTGAGGCAGTGAGTATAAAATCACTTCTAATCTAGTCTCATTTGAGCTATACATTAAACAGCCAAATAGGAGTGGGTAAACTGGCCCTTTTAAAAAATAATCAGGGGATTCAACACTAGCACCAGAGGAAAGGAAGAAGACTTTTTTTTTTTATGAAAGGGACAGTGAACTATTCAGTCTTAGTCTACTCAGATTGCCATGACAAAATGTCACAGATGGCATGGCTTAAACAACAGACATTTATTTCTCAGCATCTGAGGCTAGGAGTCCAAGGTCAAGGTGCTGGAATATTTGGTTTCTGGTGAGAGAACTCCTCCTGGCTTGCAAACATCTGTGTTCTCACTGTGTGCACACATGGTGGGGAGACAGAGCAGACACTGGCCACTCTTTCCCTTCTTATAAGAACATCAATCCACCCTCTTGACTTCACCTAACCATAATTACCTTCTCGATGCTCTAACTCCAAATAATATCACAATGGTGGTGAGAGCTTGATTTGATCTTATGAATTTGGAAGGTGGGAGGAAGGCACATTTAGTCTATAACACATGTCCAATTTATATTCTCCACAGCTTATGACAAAAGTTATTGAGCACTATTTCCTCTATTTAAGTACTGTTGATTGGATATTTTCTCTATTTCAACTCCCAAGTTACCAACTTTCCTCTTGTTGTCACCATCCCAACATTCTCAAGAACTCTAACGTAGAGCACTTAATAAATGATGGCTATTATTTTCATCCATCCTAAATTGTAATTAGGACTATTATAAAAATATTTCACAAATTAGGAACAAACACATTTGATATTAACTTACAGGTTGACAAATAATATCAACTCTCCTCCTTAGTGCCAAACATCACCATCCTCATCCTCTTCACCATCACTAATTAACCCCTACTTTGACTCAGGACTTTTCCTGTTATCCTTATTTTACAATTAAGCCGAAACACAAATATTAACTATCTCCTAATGTGATATATCTCCTAACATGTGATAAAACTTGCATGAAAACTTAGAACTTTCTGACTCAAGGGATAGGATTCTTTATTAGTTATCTTGAATAGATCTGAAATAAGAATCAAGTGAAAAATATACCATCTATATCTTTCCTCTTCATTCCTTAGCGAAAAATACCCACAAGTCCAATTGAGTTAGTGTTTGAGAGTATAAAAAACTGACCAGCTCTTCTCTAATACTGAAAAAATCTTACCAAATTGTTTAAAAAGTAGGTTTTGTTTAGCACAACTGAAAAAAATTAGACAACTGAATAGGATTGATGGGTGGGGCATTTTATTCTCATGTAGGTATACATGTGAGATTGGTAGGTATAGGAAGCCACTTACAGGCAAGCTTTCAGAAAACGGCTGTGATATACAGGGTACTTCTAGAAAATACTTTCATGCTATTAACAAAGGGTGGGAGTTACTATTAAACTTATTACTAAGTATGATCAAGTCATTCAGGTATCAGGGATGTAAATCTGGGCCTTGTCAAGTACCATAAATTCAGCTACAAATATCATTTCAACAGAAAAAAATTTGAGCTTATGGGTCTTTGATATTAAATATAAAATCTTTATCTTAAAAGAGGACACATTGAGAATCACTACTGAAAATGCTTGTCCTGGAGATAGCCATAAATTTTAGAAAAATTCCATAACTTAAAATGTAGACCTAGTAATAGTGTTTTGTGGCTCTCACATATTTTGTGATAGCAGCTTTTAACCCAAATATCAAGCCTTTTATGACCGTTACAAATCTCTGGCTTTCTATTTGTCTGGTTAAGGCTTTAATCTTGTCAACTCCCTGTCCTTCATCCACAGAGAAAGATTTTACTTTTGAGTATGTGTGAGTTATAGATGTATTAAACCAGATTTTGACACAAAGAAGAATGTTTCAGTGGCCTTTTTTGAGTTCAGAACAACTCATTCATTCATTCATTCATCACATGGCAATGTTTATTGAGAATATAAGGCTTCAGTTATTCTTTGGAGGGGATCCATAAATAAAAAGAAAAACACTTGGGTATGTAACTTGTTTCTTTTTAGTACCCTCTTGGTCCGTTTTCTCCTGTTTTGATTCTGCCCATATGGATTCATTCTTAATTTAGAAATTTAGAAAAGCTTAGTTTTCAATTACTCAACTTTTTTCTCTCCCCATTGCTTAAAAAATACTAGCAAATGAGTAGCCTAATTTAATGAGATTTATTTTCAAAGGAAAAAAAGACAAAATTTTTTACCAAATTTCCAGGAGTCAGAAAAAGAAAAATCGAATAACTTAGCTCAAATATACACTAAATAGCTATCTTTAATTAATGTTTCATTCTTGCCCTCTATATTCATGAAATTCTCTGGAATTATAATTTTAATAAAACCTAACAATAATATTTACCTCTGTGTAGGGTCAAAGAATATTGAGAGTTCAGAAATGATAATGCTATTATTGTGTGCTTTTAAAATTTTTTATCTTTATTTTGATTTATTATTCTATATACATGAGAGGATTAATTTATTACTTAATTCCATTTCCTATCTAAATACACTAGGAATTTTTTGCTCACAAACTCATGATGTTTTTGCATAAACCAAATAAAAAATTTTACAAATTTTAAGAGTATATACTCAGAATAAAGTAACAATCTTAATGCATACAGAAGTAAAGATCACTTAAAACAACATTTATAACTAGAAGTTATTATTTAAAACTTTTAAATATTAATTTCTATCCAGAAATTTTGATATTATTTTCCTTTTTAGAAAGGTGAGTCATAATTCTATTTTTGGTGATGATATTGAGCATGTAGTACACAAATACCCTATTGCATGTCTATGAAAAGATTTGAAAGTAATATATATTCCCCAGAATTACCTTAAATGTTCATATTTTATAGAGTGGGTAAATAATTTACATGTTTTAATAAATAAGTAGCATTATTCTTTCTCAGAAAGTCAAAATAAGTAAAACCATTTAAAGTTAAATTTCTTATTCAGGTGCATATTTGAAATAACATGTTATGCTACATGTCCACTGTTAATACAACAGTGTTGAAATATATTGCATATGATTTGTTAATTTTAGCTGTGGACCTCTAATCTGAATTATGTATCTAGCATATAAATAGCACATTTGTAATTATTTCCCAGTCTCTATATTGCTTTATAAAGAAGCAACTAATCGTCAGTGTTTGAAGTAGCGAACACTAGATGATATCTAGCACATTTCATTGGTATTTTTTGTTCAGATAACATAAGATGAAAGGTTGAGTATATAACAAGTTTGTTTTGTTTTGAGGGGCAATATTCACCAGATCACACAAGTCAACATATACAGAATGTGAACACAAGAAGAAGTAGCAGTCCCTGTCTAACATTTTTCTTACTAGCAGTACATTCAATATTAAAGGATTGGGATTTTCTCAAATTTTCCACCAACCTATTCTATTGCTTTTAAGCCAGAAACTTATTTTTAGTTAATAATCTATATGTAAGATAAGTATAATTCTAGCTGAAATAATATGGTATGCTTTCCCCTTTCCCACAATGATATTTTGTTGTTGTTTTGTTTGCTTGTTTGCTTTTTTTTTTAATTCTGGTTATATTCTTTTAGTTACCATTAGTACAAGGACACTACTGATGTGTTGGAGGAGGGCAAAAATGGTAGATACCTACAGTGCTCATAAAATGAGGATTAACTTCAAGTGGTTCCCACTGGTGCAGCTGTACTGTTCTTAAGAGGTGGGCCAATGATTCTCTGACCTTCCTACATACAGGCCTCTACCCAGAGCTCAGGACTCTGCAGCATGTAACAATCTCCCAATATAATGTTATTCCATGGCCTCACATAGATCTTTTGTTTCAAGCTCCAGCAGCAAGACCGCTACCAATTCTAATTGGATACAAGGATAATCCTTTTCAATATCAAACAGTTGAGCAATCAAGAATATTTCCATGAACTGAAATAAATTTCAAATATCCCACCAAACATCCAAAGACCAGTTGTGTACTTCTACTGCATTTGGGTTCTCTGTGATAAGTTTTGATTACTGCAACCATGTCATTGGAAATTTCTAAGTGATACTACACATGCATGTTAGACAACATCCTGTTACTATAACAAATACCTGAGATAATTAATTTTGGCTCACAGTTTTGGATGTTCCAGTACCTGATGACTGGTTCCTGTGCTTTTGGGCATATGGTGAGGTGGCTTATTATGGCAGGAGAGCATGATAGAGGGAAATCTTCCTGGCCAGGAAGCAAAAGAAAGGAAGAAAAAGTGGCCAGCTCCCACTATCATCTTCAAAGACATGTCCCCAAAACTTAAAAAAAAAAAACATATGGTAGGCCCCACTTCTTAAAGGTTTTAACACTTTCCACTAGAGTCAAGCTGCAGACCAAACCTTTCTTATGTGGACCTTTGAGAGACACTTCAGATCCAAAGAATAACAACCTACAAACGTTGCCTTACACATTTCCAGGAATACAGTACCTCATTATTGTTCTCTATTTTGATAGTAATGTGTCTTGGCATGTAAATTCTGCTTCAGTTGGAGTTGTGTTCTTTTTTTCTCTTGTAAGACTAGCTTTATTCCGATATCTATTTCACTGTGCTTTTCTTTCTCTGCATTGTGTGTGTGTGTGTGTGTGTGTGTGTGTGTGTGTGTGTGTGTGTGTGTATGTTACTAGCAATTGAACCCAGGGGTGTTCTACCCCTGAGCTCCACTCCCAGCCCTTTTTATTTTTTATTTTTTTTTAAATAGGATGTGGATAAGTGGCTGAGCCTGGCCTCAGTGATCCTACTGTTTCAGCCTCCTAAGTATTAGGATTATAGGTCTGCACTACCACGTCCAGATTTTCTCTGTATTCTTTAATAAAAAGGGTTTTGATCCTTTAAATCCATATTTACTCATTGTAAGTACCTAAGAACATCTGACTGACTAAACTTTCATCCTATAATGTACTGATGCCTAATTATATTTCTCTTGAAACTCATATTAATTTATCACAAATCACTTCCCTTTTATTTTATATTTAGATTTAATTTAGAGTACTATAACATTTTTCTATAATTACCTTTAGATGTAAATTATATTATTTATGTTTCATTTCAAGTTAGTAAATGGGTCATTAAAATTGATTTTTTACAAAAGAGAGGGGGCACCCAGTCTAATAGGGTTAAGACCTATTGGGATAATCTAATTTATTAAAAGCAAAGGCTCTTTCACGTTAGTATATTAAATAAAATATAATTGTCTATGCACAAGAATGATCTGATTTCTTGTCTTCTGCAGTTTTCAGTGATGATGGCAAATATTTAATACCCTATCCCTTACTATGTGCCAAGCACCATTAAGAACATTTTATATATAACCCATCTACTTCTCACACACACTACTCTTATGAGACAGGTATTCAAAGGAGCCCCACTTAAAAGATATGAAACTGAGATATAGAGAAGATTAAAGCATTTGGCTAAAATATATAACTGGAGATTTTAAACAATTAAACCGAGGAGATGAGTTAGAGTAGGTAGGCAGATGCTCTAAGAACAATCAAGGCTGTGGAAACAATCATCAGAGGGTGTGATATTCCAGGATGAACAGAGGATTCTGAGATTTTGAATACTAGGAGAGGATAGAGATGGAGAACCTAGACCCCAGGCCCACCAGGATTGACCTCGAAAATTGCAGAGCCCCGGGATATCCCACCCTGCTGGGTGGCAGCATAGGAGAACTAGAACTAAGGGAATTCAGATACGTGGTGGAAGGACATTTAATAAATTATAAAAGTACACAGAGCAGGAAACTGGAGCTAAGCCAAAGTCTCAGGAAAACAGAACAGAATTTCAAATCCTGCCAGCAGGACTTGAGAGGACACTGAAGCCGCCCTGGAGGACGTAGTCAACTGCTAAAGCAGGTCTGCAGTGGACTGACCTGGATCCACTTGCCAGTCCAGCCATAGACAGAAGCTGAGACTTTAGATTGGTTCCTGGTAGAGAGCCACTGCTGGGGAATGGGGGGTACTTGGAAATAAAAAGTTATTTTAAAATTTTCAGTACTTGCAAGGCTGAGACAGGAGGATCACAGATTCGAGGCTAGCCTTAGTAACTAAGCAAGACTATATTTCAAAATAAAAGATAAAAAGGGCTGGGAGCAAAGCTCAAAGGTAGAATGTCCCTGCATTCAATCTCTAGTACCCCAAACAAACAAAAACAACCAAGCAAAAAACCATAAAAACAAAACAAAACCCACCAAACACCCAAACACCTACACCTTTGTGATTGCATTGGATTACTATATTTTTCCACTGGGTGTTTTTGTTTTTTGTTTTTTGTTTTTTGTTTTTTTTGGTCTCATTTGTATTGCTTCTCTCCCTTTTTTTCATTATTCATCTTCTCCTTCTCTTACACATGCTGTATATAAAAATAGGAGTTAGCTCTTTGAGGATAAGAAAAAATATAGCTTATGTTTGTTGACTTTTTAAATGCCCTGAAATATTATAAGCTTTTTAAATGTAGAAGTTTAAACTAACCTCTCAACAACATCATATGGTGGATGAAATTATTCTTTTGACATAGATGCAGGAAATGAGATATAGAGAGGTGAAATAACTTTCCCAGAGTCAAAAGTTAATGCCTCACAAAATTGAGATTGAAGCCAGAAAATCTTACTCCATGGTTCATACTCATAATTAACAGCCACTAAAGTAAAGCCTTATAAATGCTAAAGAGAGATGTGACAAAAGATAAAACTTTGGTATGTAGAATAATTGAAGAGATGTATGCATAATATAACAACCTTATCACTGAGTGACTCAAGACTTTCACATTGTATAACTAAAGTGAAGATCTTCACTCTACATACTTAGATTTGGTCTGTTAGCCAGCTGAGTTCATTGATGTCCCTTTTAAGTTCGAGTATGTGCTGACCATTTAACCCAAGATTTTTAGTCAAATGTAGAGTTGCTTTTAAAGGCATTTGAATCAGACACACTCTATTCAGTACCCTTAACTTACCGTGTTATTTACCCTTACAACACTGAGCAACTTAGTCTCTCTGAGCTTTGGTTTTCTTATCTAAGAAATGAGAAAAATATGGCCGGTGTGGTTGCACACACTTGTAATCCCAGCATTTGGGAAGCCGAGACCGGAGGATCCAGGTTCGAGGCCAGCCTCAGCTACCTAGTGAGGCACTCTGCAACTTAGTGAGACCCTGTTTCAAAATAAAGAATAAAAAATAGGGCTGGGGTATAGCTCGAAGGTAGAATGCCCGTGAGTTCAATCCCCAGTAGCCCCCCCCAATGAGAAAAATAACAATTCTACTTGATAGATTTGTTGTGGGGATTGTATGGAATCATATAAAAGACTCATTCAGTCTAGTAGCATCATAAGTAATATGAAGCAACTTTTTAAAAATATGTGTGTGAAGATAGATACATAAGTAAGACAACAGTGATTTGTTGCAGAAAGAAATACCAATAAAACAATGAAACACTTTTTAAGTGAAATGAGGTTTTTGCATGTTTTTACTCTGGAGAAATAAAGAAAAAACCTCTAGATCTATAAGTTAAAACAATTCTTGTAAGCTGGGCATGGTGGTGCACACTTGTAATCCCAGAATTTCGGAGGCTGAGACTGGAAGATCCGGGTTCACGGCCAGCCTCAACTGCTTAGTGAGGTCCTCCATAACTTAGTGAGACCCTGTTTCAAAATAAAGAATAAAAAATAGGGCTGGGGCTATAGCTTGGAGGTAGAGTGCCCCCAGGTTCCATCCCCAGTACCCACCCCCCAAAATTATTGTATAAACAAGATTCTTGTATAATGCTTAGACATCGATGTACTGTATCATGATAATCATACTTTCCAAGAATGTGTGAGGATCCTTTTACATTGGCTAATCAAGCTATAGCTAACAATTTAATGAGTTTGAAAGAAGCAAAGCTGCTAAATAGAAATATGACTGTGAAAGCATAGATTCTTAAATAATTAATTTAGAACTCTTGCCTAAATACTCATGCTTTGTTCTAACATAATTGCCTCTTTTTCACCTGTTAATTTTTTAAGAAGCTGAAAAAAATGCAACTGAAGAGGTTATATAAGCATTTTGAGAGAAAATTAATGACAAAAATGAAAATTATTTCATGCTTACTGTATTTCAAGATTGTTTTTATATTTTTCTTAGGTTTATTGTGTGAGGTGGAGAGACTAAGGTACAGAGGGCTTGCTCTATATCATATTCTATGCTAGGGAACATAGAAGAAGCAAATGTAAATTAGTCATATCCTCAGCATTCTGTGAGATTTTTATTCTAGAAATGAAGACAGGCACATACATAAAATGATCATAAAACTGATATAAGCATGATGAGAAAGAACAAGGAAAGCAGGTAGATTCAGACATTCTGAAGAAAAGATACCAAAGTCAGTGGATTAGGTGTAGTGTCCACCAAAATTTCATGTGTTATTCAGCTCTATGTCATGGTGACAAAAATACCCAAGAAAAATAATTTAAAGGAGGAAAGATTTATTTTGTTTACAGGTTTCAGTCCATGGCCAGATGGCTTCATTGTTTCTGGAACTGTGGCAATCCAAAACATCATAGCAGAAGGACTTGTTGGAGCAAAACTGCTTGGTTCATGACAGGTAGGAAGCAGATAGAGAGAGAGGGAGAAAGGGTCCTGGAACAAGGTATAGTTTCCATGAGCATGCCACCAAACACCTATGACCTCCAACTATCTCTCACCTCCTAAATTTTCTCTCAGTCATACTATTGGCTATGAATTCATTAGTGGATTAGTGCATTGATAAAGTCAGAGCCCTCATGATCCAATCCCTTCCCCAAACCTCCACCTTGTGTTCCAGTGGGGACAGAGCCTTCAATACACGAGTCTTTGGGGAATTGTTCATAGCCAAATCTTAACAGTCCATTTATAAAGGCTTGGTCTCCAAGTTGGTGGTACTGGGAAGTCCTGGGGACCTATAAAAGGTAGAGCCTAATAGGAACTCCTTTGGTCATTGAGGATCTTTAGCATCCTTGGAAAGGATTGTGGAACCCAGGATGGTCTGGACTCTCTCTCTCTCTCTCTCTCTCTCTCTCTCTCTCTCTCTCTCTTTCTCTCTCTCTCTCTCTCTCCTCCTTGGCTAGACATGTAAACAATCAATCCAACATATGCAGCCCTCATTGCCATCTGCTATCCCTACCAGGAAGCCCAAAGCAAAGGAACTGTCCAATCTTGGATTTGAACCTCTAAAACTATGCACCAAAATAAATGTCTCTTTACTTTGTAAGTCGTTTATGTCAGGTATTTTGTTATAATACCAAAAAGTTAAATAATGCACTCATCATGTAGTAATCAGAAGAAGTAAGTCAGAAGAGAGGAAGATCAATCTTTATTTAAAATCCTACCACATATAGATATTCAAAAGCATTAACTCTATACTTTCAGCATTACTACTATAAGATATAGCTCTAAATGACTTAATTTTGTCTTCATGGCTCAGGAGAGTGAGGTAAAGGATCATTCTTTCTTGGTTCTCAAAGGCAGAAAAGAAAATCTCAAGGAAGTTAGTAATGATATTTGTTCACTGATCTGAAATATTTATTTCACTATCTTCTACCCAACACATATCTAGGTAAAATACTAAGATTGTCCATGTGTATAAAAACAGTTCCTAGTCGGGCGTGGTGGCCCACACTTGTAATCCCAGCATTCGGGAGGCTGAGACCAGAGGATCTGGGTTCGCGGCCAGACTCAGCTACCTAGTGAGGCACTCCACAACTTAGTGAGACTCGGTTTCAAAATACAGAATAAAAAATAGGGCTGGGGGAGTAGCTCGGAGGTAGAATGCCCCTGAGTTCAATCCCCAGTACCGCAAAAAAAAAAAAAAAAAAAAAAAAAAAAAACAGTTCCTGCCAGGAAAAGGGTTGCATGCCTATATCTCAGTGACTAAGGAGGCTGAGACAGTGGGATCATAAACTTGAGAACAGCCTGAGCCACTTAGCAAAACCCTGTCTCAAAATAAAAATAAAAAGGGCTATATTTTGGTCAACATTCTCACTGCTGTAATCCAAGACAACTGACTACACAGCTTAGAGGAAAGAAGATTTATTTGCTCACAGTTTTTTGGAGATTCCAGTTTCAGTCCATGTGACGCTGGGGTCTACGGGTATGTGGAGAGAGGGAAAGATAAAGGATCTGCTCTCACATCATGGAGGCCTGAAGCAAGAGAGGGTGAGCAGGAGAGGAAACGACCTTAGATAGTTCCCAAGGCCACACCCCAGAGACCCCTACTTAGCAACCAGGCCTGCTTCCAATATGGCTACCTTATTTCTGTGAGAGTGGGGATTGAGAGTGGGGTGCTTTCTAATTTCAAAACAGTGCATGCTTGGGGTATAGCTTGGAGGTTGAATGCTCCTGAGTTAAATCCCCAGTACCAAAAAAAAAAAAAAAAATGACCAAGTCACAGAAACTTAATACTGAAAGTCAGTAAATGGAATGGCATCCAATTAAAAAGCTTTTCCACAGCAAAGAATACAATCAAGAGCTTGAAGAGAATGCCTACAGAATGAAAGCAAACCTTTGCCAACTTGCCAACTACCTCTATGACAGAGGACTAATATCTAGAATATATAAAGAGCTCAAAGACTAAAAAAAATCAAATAACCCAATCAAGCAATATAGAGGTTCCTCCAGAGACTAGGATGGAACCACCACATGACCCAGCTATACAACTCTTCAGTATCTTTCCAAAACAATTAAAGTTAGAATACTATAATGGTACATGCATTATACACATGTACAATTCATAGGTGTTTATCAAGAGATGAATGGAGAAAGAAAGTGTGGTATATACAAAAATGTGTGTATACACAATGGAGTTTTACTCAACCATAAAGAACAAAATTATGTCATTTGCAGGAAAATGGATGGAACTAGAGTACATTATACTAAGTTAGATCAGTCAGTCTTAGAAAGTAAAGGGTCTTATAGTTTATCTCATATCTGGAAGTAGAAAGAAAATAGGAAAGAAAAGGAACTTCATGATAATGAGTGAGAATAATAGAGTAGTGGAAGGAGGCTGGGGGAGGGAGGAGGGGAGGAGAGAAAGAAGACTCCAGAAAGGAAACAGACTAAATTATATTATGGCCATATATGAAGCTATGACAAACAACTTTTCTAGCATATATGGGAAGGGAAATAGGGGCTAGCAGGATGGGGTTAGTAGGGGACCATATAAAGAAATGCTGGGTATATAAATGAATCATGTATAGTTTGATTCACACTATGCTGTATAACCATATTGAAAAAATAAATTTCTATTTTTTTAATTTTAAAGATCTTCACATGTAGTTCAATAGTACAGTGCTTGCCCAGCATGTATGAGGCCCTGGGTCCAATCCTTAGTACCTCAGGGGGAAAAAAAGTTCTTGCATGGGCATGTTTTGATTATGGCTATTCCTTTCCTCAAGCTGTTTATTTTCTACTCAGGGAACTCATGTGAATACAGTAAATAAGATAAAAAGTGATTTCATTTCTGTTGGTGTGTCTTATTAAATTTAACCATTAGGTATATGTAAGGAAACTCTTACATGATAGATTTCACCATACTAGATCTTTAATATTCCAACTATAGTGCAAACAAAACAATACAGAAAATGAGAAATATTCAGTCTGCAGCTTTCTTCTCCACCAGTTGAGCAACCGAAGGTTGGAGAAGAGAGGAAAAAAGATAAGTGGAGCACAGGGGATGAGGCAGTGAAATGATTTTGTATGAGGTGATAATGGTGGATATGTGA
Organism: Graphiurus murinus; assembly: GCA_004027655.1. Lineage (NCBI taxonomy): Eukaryota > Metazoa > Chordata > Mammalia > Rodentia > Gliridae > Graphiurus > Graphiurus murinus. The sequence continues at coordinate 15,426 of PVLC010016941.1, forward strand.
TGTAAACTATTTAGTAAAACTCATAGAACCCCAGTGTGAACTATAAACATTAGTTAATAATAATATAGAAATACCAGTTCATCAATTGTAGCAAATGAACCACAACAATGCAAGACAGTAAAAATAAGGGACTCTGAGGCTAGGAGGGAAAATAAGTGCAAGGTAATTATACTATCTGCTCAATATTTCTGTAAAGTTAAAACTTCTCTGGAAAGAAAATCTATTTAAAAATGAAAATGATAAACTAATTGATAATGAATGAGCAATATCCTGAAAGAACAGACATTAAATTATTTTATTAAAATTTCAAGCACACAAAGCATATGAACTGATAAATTAATTATAAACATATGAAAAATATTGATACATTAATGAACAAAAAATTGAGCAGTTAGATGTTTTTCACATATCTAAAGTTATGTAAAATAGAATAAATTATATACATACAAATTTGATGAATATAAAAGCAATATATTTAAAGGTACAATAAATGGATATTTTCAAATCTGTAAGGAAAGCATAAATTGAGATTTTAAAGTTTAGAAACAAACTTGATAATGTATATCTAGAACATTTTAATCACTTCTCCACATTGATTTCTTCCTTCATTCATTCAATACCTGTTTGTAAATACTCAGAGGGTTTATAGGACTAAGAAAGTGTAACTGTGAGTAAGGCAACATTGACCCTTGTCATCATTAAACTTAAAATTTAATAAAGAAAAATGTTTAAAAAATGCAAACAACAACAAAAACTAATCAATTGGCTAGCACATGCCTGTAATCCCAGTACTTTAGAGGCTGAGACAGGAGGTTCACAGGTTTGTGGCCAACCTCATCAACTTAGTGAGACCACCCACACTTAGTGTGTCCCTGTTTCAAAATAAGATATAATATAGGGCTAGGGGAGTAGCTCAGAGGTAGAACCCCTTTCTGGGAACAATCCCCAGTACCCTCTAAAAAATCCTGTCTTCTTATTATTATTACTGTGGTGTACAAAAGGGCTTAAGTTTAGGTTGTCAATGAAGGAGAGGTCAAGTTCAGGACTGGAGAGTGTCTTGTGTCATGAAAATAAGAGCATTGTTGAGTCCCAGAGCACAGAAAAGCTTGAGAGCTCAGGGGTCAGAGGAAAGAGAAAAGCAGTAACTAAAGGAAAGAGAGTGCAGTAAGGAGCGAGCCTGAGAAGGAGTCACTGGCCAAAGCTGAACAGGCCCTGGAATGAAAGAACACAGGAGGAATCTATGGAATACAGTGCTTAGAAGGAATAAAACAGTGTGACTTTTAGAAAAAAAGAAAAAGTGTGGTGGGGGGAAATTGAGGACTGTTTCAAAGAAATTTTCTGATGCTGCACTTTGGATTGGAAACTCAACAGATTTGGAATTGGTGTGTGTAGGTTAATGAGAAGATGCCGGACCCATGATGGTAAAATGTTATTAAAGAAGTGGGTTTCTATTGGCTAGGGCATAGAGGTCTCTAAAAAGTAGTATGTGCATATATGATGTATGTCCCTATCACTACAAACTTTATTATGATGTGAGACTACAATGCACCAATGAACGTATATAAAGAAGTGGTAGATGGCCAAGGATAAATTATGCAGTGTTCCAGACACATTCTATTAGAGGGTGTTTTGTTTCCCCCTTTATCTTATGATGTAGTCTGCACCTTGAGTCTTTAAATAATTTAATGGAAAAAACTTATCATAGACAATATTTGATACCTGTAATTAACAAATTAAGATTTAACTGGGTCAGGGCTTCTAAAATAGGCAATCAGAGAGGGTGGTAGAATGTTTGTGTACTGCCAACTGTTCTTTTTAGAGCTTGGATACTGTTCTCTCCCTTAATATATTATTCTGAAAATGAAACATTCTGAACTATTTTGCTTATTCTTGTCCAGATGGCCTTTTATCTGGCATCTATCAGCTACAAGCAATGCCCAATTCACAAATGGTATATTTTTGCTGTATCATGTGGGAATTTGTAGATAAGGCCACATCAAAACTACACTTATGCCGGGCGTGGTGGCGCACGCTTGTAATCTCAGTACTTGGGAGGCTGAGACAGGAGGATGGCAAATTTGTGGCCAGCCTCCGCTACTTAGAGAGACCCTTCACAACTTAGTGAGACCCTGTTACCAAATAAATAATAAAAAAATAGGACTGAGGTGTAGCTCAGGTAGAATGCCCCTGGATTCAATTCCCATTACTGCAAAACACACACACACACACACACACACACACACACACACACACACACACAACACATTACAACACTCCCCAACTACTTTTTACCCCAACCCATGAAAAACAGCTTTGGAGTTCCAATCCCAGTTTCTAAGCAATGTAGTTAAGGATGGAGCCTGCCTATAGTCAGATGCTTCACTAGGCTAGTGAAAGAAGGATGGAAGGAAGGAAGGAAGGAAGGAAGGAAGGAAGGAAGGAAGGAAGGAAGGAAGGAAGGAAGGAAGGAAGGAAGGAAGGAAGGAAGGAAGGAAAGAAGGAAGGAAGGAAGGGAGGAAAGAAGGAAGGAAAGAAGGGAGGGTACAGAATAAGTACATTAAGATGAGTGACTAAGAAAATATTTGACAACCAAGTTTTAACATAGTACAGTCCATCACATGTACCATTTGTCATTAGAAAACACACACACACACACACACACACACACACACACACACACACACATAAACAGAGCTGCATTCCTGCCACAAAATCTAGCATCTTTTCTTTAGGAGTTCATTCATTCTCAAATCATCAACAGGAAGAGTGATCCATACATTTCAGAGTACAGATAAATTTTCAATAAGTAAGTCCTGGAAAGATTTCTTTGTTCCATGTCAGAAGTTTGGATATTTTATAATGATTGCCCAATATACCTATTTTTCATTTCAGCGCACGTGTGTGCATGCATTTTATACCTGGTTTTTTTTTTTTTCTTGTAGTTATACATAGAAATCTAGAACTGTATGCATGTCAGAGAGTGCTGAACTCGCCCCTTCCATCTTCGTCCATCTCCAGTGCAGCAGGGGGCTGCAGCCTTCACCACTAAGGGCTGTCAGGGTGGATGTAAGACAATTACCCCTTTCAAGCAAAGTCAACCCCAGATCTTCCTGAGCTGAAATCACAACTGCATCTCCAGACCCACTCTCATTGTTTTGCTTAAGTGACACAGCTGAGTTCTCCTAGCCCGTTGCATTCCCGATTCTAGCTTGCATTCAAACAGAGAAAACCTGAGATATGAAGGTGGGATGATTCATTCATTTAAATAATAGCCCCGAAAGTCACATTTTTAGCATAGCATTCACACATGGCCTTAAGAAATGATTGAAAAGGCAAAACACGAGGGGTTTTAAGGTTAACAGTCCCATCTAAATGGAAGTGGGTACTGAATATAGGAGCTTTTACTTGAAAGGAATTGATGACTCAGAAATATGATCTGCATGTGGCCTGAATGACAAGTTAAACAAAGAAAACTGCTACACTTAATTTTAATAGATTCCATGAATGTGTGGTGGTATTATGAATGTGTTTATAGTAATAACTCTGATGCATCTGCTCCATCTTTGTGCAGTTACCTGGACTACATTGTTTGACACCATCATTCTGTATTAACCTCCATCTGCTGGACTCCGCCTGTCATTTTTTTCCACTATAACATAATGTGACAGAAGCTTCATTTACCTAAACTTATCTGGGCAACTTGTACTTCATTAAAGAGAATCCTGGAAGCATCAGTTAAAGCTTTCTTATCTGGTCATGCATAGCCAGGCCTCATAAATCATTCTTTCACTTTCCATTTTGCAGCTTCCAGAAAGGTAACATTATTGAATTCAGATCACTGGAAAAGAGCAATACTAAAATGTTTATTGACCAGCTTTTAGACATTAAGCTCTGCTGTGAATGTAGACAGTAATATTAACCAAAGCATTTGGATTTAAAACTCGAGTCACTAATATGGCTTATATAGTGCGGCAAATACTCTTGATAACAGCCACATTAGCAAGTTGGAAGCAATCTAGTGAAGAAAAGAGTATTTTTGGCCCTGGGCTCCCCACCTCTTGCTGCCTAACCATCTTTACTTTTTACTTATGCTAATTTAAGTACTTACTTATATTATCATTTACCTATCACCACCCACTCTGAACACTGTATTCGGTAGGCAATAAAAAAAAAAAAAAAGCCTTCTTTGGTATTCTTTGCACTCCGCAGTTGTTGGTTCACATATTCAGTTTGTTCAACTAGAAATCAACATCTGAAAGTTCCTTGGTAGCACATTCTGGACAAATCAGACTTTCAATAAAAGACTTATTCTACTAAAAATGCTTATCCCATAAACTTGCAGATCTACTGTGGAAAGATTAGTATGTTCATACTTGCAAATTTATGATTTTGAGAGCACTTAAGATTTGCAAATCTAGAAAAAGGAAAGTACCTTGAAATTTAGAAATTGTATGAGGTTTTTCTTTTTTGAGGGTAATTACTACTTAATGCATTTAATACATTACTCTGACTAAACAAGAAACACTTTTCTCCACCCTTCCTTCACTCCTTGACTTGGATCTCCAGATATCAAGTATTTTAGATGAGTACATAAAAGTAACTATGGCTTAATTAGTTTGGGTCAAGTATTTTTATTGATAAAATGAATGAAAATATGATTTTTACTGTGCTCATTTTTTAAAAAATAATTTTAGTATGATATTAGAACAAATCTCTAAAATGATAGATTAGAATCACTTAGTATTTTATATTAAGAAAGTAATTTTTAAATCATAGAACTTTAGAGTAAACATATGGAAGATCTGGCTCAGTTGAGTCACTCAAGTACTAGGAAGTTGGTCCTTTGTTTTAAATGATCTGTCCAATCTCATAAAGCCAGAGAATGGCAAACATGGAACTCAGAATGTTCTGACAGCAATTACAGAATTCTGATTCATTTTATTTTTAGGTGCAAAAGCATATCAATATATGTAATGTTATTTCTTAAATGAACCTTTGATAAGAAATTTCAGCTATATACACATATTTTAATAGAAAATTTGTTTTCCATTCATATGTCCTCAATTTTCATAGCAAAAAGATCAAAATTCTATGGAAAAAATTACTCTTTTTTTCCCCTATATCTGTAGACATTTGATTTGTATGATGATAGGAAAGGTATGAGTTCACATATTATTTTATGCAGTAGAAATAGGAAAAAATACTAAAAGATCATATATTAATTGATTCTGTGTATGCTTCCTACTGATAGGAAAAACATATCCCTTGTGCCTATCAGATAAGTAGGTTTAGAAATAACATTAGAAGTTACCTAGACCAGCATACTTAGTTTACAGAATAGAAAATATCGGCCCAGTCAAGTGACTTACACAATTGTGGCATTTTCTCCTTTATAACTCACTATCTTTTTAATCTGTATATGTAGGAGATATTTATCACAATTTATTACCCAAGCACAGTGAACAACAATTGTGAAGGGTGCTGAGGAGTCTCTCAAGGAACTCCAACCTAGTAGGAAAAGTGAGCATCTGAATAACAAAACAAAAATCCAATAATTTTCTAGCAAAGAGAGCATAATATGAGCAATGAATAATTCAAAGTATTAAAAGGAAGAGTGACTATAATGCAAGACAGGCACCAGAATGCATACCTGTAATCCTAGTACTTTGGAGACTGAGACAAGTGGGTCACAGGTTCGAGGCCAGTCTCAGCAACTTAGGGAGACCTTGTTTCTAAATACATAAATGAAAAGGGCTGAGGATATAGCTGAGAAATAGAAAGCTGCTGGTTTCAATCCCCAGAACTAAAAAGAAAAAAAAGGGGGGGAGGAGATGAAGAAACAGAAAAGAAGAGTATGAGATATCTAGGTAGAGAAGAAAGAAAAGACCTTACAGATAAGAAATTCACAGGCAGAGGTGAGCATGGGAAGTTTGGATAGTGTCACTAAGTAACTAATGATCCCAAGGGATGCTTTAGATTGCAAGGCCATTAACCCTAAAGAATGTGATTCTCAGAACTAAATAAATAAAACCACTGTTTAATTTCAACTTCCTATGCTGGTTCTACTAAGTTGGTGACAGCACCCTTCCCTCCTTCCGGTGTGGTAGATTAGAATGAGATGAACTTGAAGTTCAACAACCCCTTCTCTGAATAATATTTGCTTGGAATTTGGCAATTAAATTTTAGTTACTCATTTCTCTTAGATTTAAAGTTGGATGAGATAGTTCTTAATCCTAGGACTATATGTGCCTGCTTTTGGGAACCCTAACTACCTAAAATTGGTTCTCAAAACATCGAAGCTGCACAATATAGAAACATACTATTTTTAATATAGACTGCAGCCAGCTACTAGGATATATATCTGCTCCTGAAATCAACATTCAAGTATGTATGTGTGTGTGTGTGTGTATGTGTGTGTGTGTGTGTGTGTGTGTGTGTGTATGAATGTCTGGAAGCTAGTAAGAATTTTATACAAAGCTCTGTAGAATAATTATTATGTAAGTGATTAATATTAGCAAATGATTTTAAATATCACAGGTAAAATATTTATGCATGTTCTATGTTAGTTCTAAATAGAATATTTATTTTATCCAACTTTATAATTAAAGCGTTATTGCTGGTGCTTCTAATTATAGTATTCTGGAGCTATCATAGTAAAATTATAAGAGGAACTGTTTCCCATAACTATTGTAGCCTAGAGAGATATGTAAAAGGTGATTTTTTTTCATGTGGAACTGTGCACTGTATCTTAAATTAATATGCACCCTGGGTGCAAAGCAATTCACAGAGAATATCGTCACATTTCTTTACATGAATTCTTAACTGTAACCTCAAGATATATTTTAGTACACTCAATGAAAATCGAAGCCCTGACCATTTTGTAGCAAAGTATGTTATAATCACAAGATGCCAAATACTAGAGAATACCCATTTTCTTATCACTTCCCTACAGAAAGATGGTTCTCACACTGCCTTTGAGACTAGATAAAGTTTTCCATATGGTATTACTCAAATAACATTTATTATATACAGTGTTCCCATATTCTGATGCTCATTCAGTAGAAATGAAAAAAATAATTTTTTTTGTGCCTGCTTTTCCAAGATTACAAAAGTCTAGAAAACTATTGAACGAAGTGGATTTCCCATTCACCTGGATTCTGACCCTCTGCACAAAGGAAACCTCTATTACTTTATTCCTTAAACTAATATTCTCTTTCTGAGTCAAAAGGCCTTTTGTAATAGACAATGAAGTTTGTTTAAAATAGAAATGGAATTACTTCAATAAACTAAAGAAAAAAATTTTCACATATTCAGGTTATCAGAAGGGTTTGGAATAAGGAGAGAAAATATTTCTCTATGGATCCAAAAGCAATAAGCTGACAATTCTCCTTTTGCTAATACATTTTTATTTCTTAGATACACAGTGTTGACAGGTTTAGTTGATTTTTCTACAGTAAATGAGCAATGACCCCTTTGTCTTCATTAATTACCTACTTTCTGTGAAGTCAGAAGCAAGTGGTAGCAAGAGCTTTTACTGAGAGATTTTCATGACTGAGAATGCATTCAATCTCCAAATGGTAACCAAAAATTTGTTCAATAGTTCTTCCTGCATACACATTGAGAGAAGTTTCCCAGCCTTTCTTTGTTAGATGTAGTTATATGACTGTATTGTTGCCAATGGAATGTAAATGGAAAAGATTCTTCCAGAAGAGATGCTGCCACTTCCAGAGGAGAGTCAGAGGTCTTACTAGGTGTGATCCTTGTACTTTCTCCCAATCCAACAGCTGAGTGAAGGTTCTGGAGTGGGGTGAAGCCAAAAATTGCAAAAGGATTTCCAAATGATGAAGTGGAGCTGGTCACTTAAGAATGCACAGTTAACAGACAGACACACACACACACACACACACACACACACACACACACACACACACTCACTTGTGCTTACAACCGATGCTCTGTAAAGTCACTGAAATATGTGAATTGTTTTTAGAGAAGACCCTACTCTTGCTCACAAATGGTTGCATGGGACAAACGTTCTTTTCCTTCTCCTTGATTTTGTTAAATTTGGGGGAGACACAATTCAATACACAATAGTGATCAACACATTGAAGTGTGAATAGAAGTGTGTTGCAGCATTAGTAAACTTTTACAAACTGTTACTTAAGTCAATTAGGTATGGGATACTGTTATGTATCACAAAAAGTAGGATAAAATCACTAGTACCGGAACTTAAAACAGGAAAAAAATATTCAGCAGGTATCTTTAGCCTTTGCATATAACCTCTTATGGCCCACAGATTCAAAATTTATGGAACTGTTTATTTCTCCCTCAGCTAGGGCTTTTCTATTCTGTTAATGTCTATCCACTCCTCGTTTATCCAACTTTTTAATCTTTAGAATCACACTGGATTCTGAATATACCACAGAGAAGAAAATGCAACACTCTGTCCACTCAGCAAGCCCATCTCTATGGAATAATGGCATTCATATAAGAAAATAACACTTATACAAATTATGATTTTCCATAGGTTTGCAAAACCCAGGAAGCCTCTGGGAATCAAGATATATTGAAAAATCCATTCTGCCAGCTACATAAAAAACACTTAAAAGCATTGAGATTCTTTGTGCCAAGGGAGAAATTGCAAGGAAAGGAGAAAGGATATTACTATATACTAAGGTATTTGTCTTAACAGGTTTTCCTTTATTTTTATTAAATGTCTATAGTTCCAGCATAGTGGTTTCACTTTGTGTAAAAGCCTAATGTGTCACAGCATAATATATTTTTAAATCATTCCTGGATTTTTAGACAGGATCCAATTTTGTTTCACACTTCCATGTAGTAAGTCACAAATAATTTAAAATAGACCATTGCATTAAACGTGTATATAAATAAGATTAGTACCTTGAGTGGCCAATGCAGTATATGATACTTTTTGAAGAATTTACTTTGATGTAGATTATGAGGAAAATATTAACAAGTGCTATTATATTCATTAACATGATTTATGAGTACGTATATAAAGAACAAACATGTTTTAAGAAGTAAATTCATAAACATGCAAACTTAATGTGCTTAGAAGTCTCAGAAAATTATCTTAAGACTCATTTTAAGAGTGTCCTTCAGCTGGAGGTAGTGGCCCAGGCTGTAATTCCAGTACTTGTGGGACTGAGACTGGAAGATCATAGGTTTGAGGCTAGCCTCATCAATTTAGTAAGACTCTGATCAACCTAGTGATACCCTGTTTCAAAACAAAAAATAAAACAAGCTTGGTGTAGCTTAGAGGTATATCCCTGGATTCAATCTCCAGTAACACACACACACACACACACACACACACACACACACACACACACACACAGATTTCCTTAATAGAGCAAATTACTTTAACTGTTCTAAGATGGAATCTCTCAATGTAAGCAAAGGAAAACACTGAATCTAGGATGGAGAAGTATGGATGCAAGACCAATCCTTTAATTCATACTGCCACCTCAGTGACACCATGACACTCAATAGGTTTTCTGTTCATGGACAGAAACAAACTAACTTTTGAAAACCTACATGGCAGGTGATTATGCTTAGAGAGCAGAAGCAAGGAGAGAATTAAGAGTGTGCCACACCACACTGTGTAGCAGCAAGACCTGCGATCTATGATAATAACCAACTAATCAGACCCAATCTCAGCATTTGGCTATGGGAGTCCTTGTTGAACTGGGTGAGTGCTTGCACTACTGGGAGAAGGTTCCTCAAGAGAAAGGAATAGACTTCTTATTCATTAGAAGTAAAGTTGCTCAAGCAACTAAGTAAAAGTGTAGAAGAGATGTTAGTAAACTTGTAGTTTGAACCTTCAGAGTCCATGACAGTTATACATGTGTTCATGCATCACACACAACTATATATATACTCACACACATTTTCTCACAATCTGGCTTTTCTTGCTCCAGATATTCAGTCACCCAAACCTGATGGTATAAAAATTTTAAGTCTAAACAAGAATAAGAAACATCAACAATATAATTAGCATCAGATGGTGGTACCCAATGTGAAAAATGAGAGAAGATCCCCGGCATCAGCAGAATCGTCTCTGCTTGCACTTTAGTCAGAGAGACAGGTGGATATTTTGAGCTCTGTTAAGCAGTAAAGTTTTTATTTGCCTCCCTGGAAATGAATTTGGATTGATGACTGGTCTGTCATCAGCTGTTTGGAAATACTGAACCATTTGGTAAATAATGTGGACAGATTCCCATCAGCTTTCTCCTGTACATTGCTGTCTTTGTTGTTTATCTACCACAAAGATTCATTTCTAATTAAACTGGAGTTTTGCAAGAAGACAAGTTGAGGAGTGGCTATAAATTAATTTAATCATGTGGAAATACCAAACCAATAGAAAACCTTCCAACATCAGGAAACAAAGAACAGGACACAATCAGTAATAGGATTTCCCTGTGTTGTGCCACAGGTAACTCAAAAGGCAGAAAAAAAAAGCTGTATTCTTTAGCCATTTCTAGAGCAATGTGGAAGATAGCCTATGTTTAAAAGGGGTTTCACTTTTTTCGGCAAAGTCCATTTTGGCAAATCCAGATGGGATAATTTGGGTCTGAACTGACTGAATAGTTACAATTAATTGAATAATTGCTTTTAGCAAAATTTCAACATTCTGCAAGCTAAGGAGTAGGATTTGACTCACCAGAGTAATGTGCTGTCACTAATGCACTGACCTTGAAATAGAGGACATGCTTTGGTAAAGGGAGCTCTCTGAGGAAACAAATATATTGATACCAGTCACCATGTGATTTATTTTAGTGATCACTAGCAGAAAAAAAAAAAGCCTGGGAATAGCACAAAATAAGACTGTAGACAAATGAAATTTCTTAATTCTGATCAATGACCTGGAGGTTTAATCTCAATACTAGCAAGAGTGCTGATGCCTATACTTACATATTTATGTGAAAATAATAAAAATGTTCACTAGTTTTTACTTACAAGTTTAATAAATGCTATCAATTTTTCAGAAATTTGTTATCAAGCTGAGAAAAATTAAGATTGCTTGTCTGGTGTTAATACTTAGTGTGCTAATTTTATGACAATTCTGGAAGGTAATAGAAGACACCACTTTTAAAGTGCATTTTTATTCTGAAAATCCCTAATAAACTATAGAACAACCAGCAACGGATTTCTCTGTGTCCACGTAAATCATGGAAGTGTGTGTATGTTTAATTTTAATTATTTCCTTATATTTATATAGTGGAAATAGATTTGGAGAATGAAATACAAGGACATATTTTACTGCCGTGAGAAAGTTCAAGATCTTCATTTCTACCTGATCTTGAGATTTAAGAAAATGGAATACAGCTGGATGTGGTGGCACATGCTTGTAATCCCAGCATTTGGGTGACTGAGACAGGAGGATCCCCGGGTTGCAGCTAGCCTCAGCAATTTAGTGAGACCCTCCACAACTTACTGAGACCATTTAAAAATTAAAAAAAAAAATAAATAAAATAGGTCTGTGAGTGTAACTCAGAGATAGAATGGACCTGGGTTCAATCCTCAGTACCAAAAGAAGAAAAAACAAAAAAAACAAAGTTTCGAGATAGTAGGAAATATGACAATATTGACCCATCTGCTGACTTTCTCCAGGAAGCTGACCACTTCTAATGTCTTTTTTCAAAAAATGTAGAAATACTCTACCTGAAGGTCAAGTCCTCTTATACAGCACAGTAGCTTCCAGTTTGTTACAGCATAAACTTACTTTAATACTAAAAAATTATGCGTCTGCTATCTTGAGGTAGGTTTTCTCTTAGAATCTACTGACTAAGACAATTTATAATAACATAATACCCTTTATAAAATCAGTACGCATATAAAGAATGTAGATATTATTAATATCCAGGCATCCATATTCATTATTCATGCTGCTTATTTTATTAGAGCTAAATTAAGACCACACTGACAGTGCTTTGTGTGCATATGAATTGTTGGATGCTCTTCCTCTAGGACTGTACTCACTCCTTTGGGAACTCTGGCTCTAGTCCATTCACCTTGAATTGAAATTTCTTCCCAGGCAGAATTGTCTCTACCACTTACCTGGTTAACTGTTCAACATAGTCTATCCTCAGAGTTGTGCTATTAACTTTAAGTCCAGTACTGGCACTCTTCCTCTCATGACCTGCCAGGGCCTCTATCTATTTAGAATTGAGGTCTTAATCCTTGCCCTGATCTGTAAATCCTACAGGATCCTGTGTCATCCCTACACACTGTTTCCTAGTTCTCTCTCCCTCACTCAGTTTCACACACTGCCCTTATGACTCTTCTCTGACAATTGAGTTCAGCCACATCCACCTAGAAGCTGTTAGACTCAATGTCATCTTGGTCTAAAATATTCTTTCCTCATCACCTAATATAATATAAATGTGATTTGTCTGAGGTTTATTGTTTGAGTTTTCCCATTTCAACTAAGTCTACATAAGGCGGAGAGACATAAATTTGCATATCTTTATTCACTAGTCTATCTTTCATGGTTAGGATAGTATCTGACACATGGTCATTATCTAGTAAATATTTGCAAATAAACAGAACAAATGAACCAGTTTGAAAATGTCTAGCAATTCTTTGAATTCTTTTTGAGAATCTGAACATTTTTTGTGTGTGAAGGGCCTCACACATCCAAGGCAAATGATCTACCCTTGAGCTATATCCACAGCCCTGAGAAGACACTATCTAAAACCATTTCCTTTCTATATTAACGACAACCCTGAAATAAGAACTATTTTTAAATCATTTTAGGGGGATAGAGAAAAAGAAAGAAAAATAATAAAAATATGAAATACAATCTTTCATTTAATAATGATAGTTATAATGATATCTAATATGTATATCAGAATTCCTATATGCCAGACACAATAAGCGATTTCTAATACTAACACATTTTAATAAAAAAACACTATCCTATGAAGTATAAATTATTTTTACTTGAATTTTATTTTTTTATTTTTTGGTACTGGGGATGGAACTCAGGGGCATTCTACCTCCGAGCTATACCCCCAGCCCTATCTTCTATTCTTTATTTTAAAACCGGGTCTCACTAAGTTGCAGAGTGCCTCACTAGATAGCTGAGGCTGGCCTCGAACCCGGATCCTCCGGTCTCAGCCTCCCAAATGCTGTGATTACAAGCATGCGCCACCATGCCCGGCTTTACCTGAATTTTATAGAAGAGGAAACTGTAGCTTAAATAACCTACATGACTTTCTTAAATTCACAGTGATTAAAAGGGCTGGTGATAGAAATAATACAGACACAGTCTGGCTCCTGAATTTTTACTTTACATTAGTCAGAGTCTCCAAAGAAACAGAACAAAGAGGGGACATACAGATTATATAAGAGGAGACTTACTGTGGGAATTGGCTACTGTGATTATGGAAGTTGAGAAGTCCCATTATATGTCATCTGTGGGCTAGAAATCCAGGAAAGTTTGTGGTACAATTCAGTCCAGGTTCAAAGTCTAAAAATGGGGCTGGAGTAGTGGTCACTGTTCTCAGAGAACCAGGACCTTCATTGTTCTAGGGCAAGCAAATATCAATATTACAGCTCAAGAAGAGACAGAGAAATGGCTCTTCTTCTCTCTGCTTTTTGTTCTGTTGCAACTGTCAACAGGTTGGATGATGCCCATCCACATTTGTGAAGGTGGCTCTTCTCTGTCTACAGATATAACAGTCAAATACTACTGATATTCAAATACTAGCCTCTTCTAGAAATGCTCACATACACATTCAGAAATAGTGTCTTACTAGTTATTTGGGCATCCTTTAGCCCAGTCAAGTTGAAATATACAAGTAAACCTCATAACTCAACCACCATATAGAGCACTGATTATTTTAGCTTTCATTTGTTTGCTGTTCTTTTTTTCTTCACTTTTCCTCCTCTCTCTCTCTCTCTCTCTCTCTCTCTCTCTCTCTCTCTCTCTCTCTCTCTCTCTCTCTCTCCTAACCCTCCTTCCCAATTCTCTAAGTCCCACTGTATATATTTAGGTGAAACTAAAGTGTATTTTAGTCCAAGTCTATTTATATTTGTCAACCTATAGTACAATCTTTGGGAATCATCATTTTAGTTAATATTGCATTTACAATTCTAAATCATTCTGAAATTTAATTCTATGAAGCAAATATGAGAAAAATCTGCATGTCAAGTATGAAAATTATATAATCAGTTTGTATGTATGTGCATGTTTGTGTGCATATATATATATATGTGTGTGTGTGTGCGGTGCTGGGAATTGAGCCCAGGGGTGTTTTACCTCTGAGCTACACCCCAGCCCTATTTTATTTTTTAGTTTGAACAAGGTCTCACTAAGTTGTGGAAGGCTTCAGTAAATTCCTAAGACTGGCTGTGAACCTGTGATTGTCCCGTCTCAGCCTCTTAAGTACTGGGATTATAGGCGTGCTCCACAATGCCTGATTTATAATCAGCTTTTTTTTACACTAAAAATATAAATAATTATACTTTTAAAGTTCCTATAATAATAAACTATAACATTATTTAAATATAAGTGAAAATGCATATATGCTCTCATTTGAGTCTCTGTACCATTTAATTTGATATTGACCTATAAATAACTGCCATATTTTCTACAACTTCTAAGTAGGTTAAACATTAAAACATGTCAGTCGTCTCTTAAGCCAAACTAAAATATTTCTATGAAAAATAAGAATACAACATTGAATAAAATTAAATGGAAAGCAGGATGGTTATTCCATCACAAGATAGGAGGCAGAGCACCAAAAAAATGTCAAATGAGTGAGAACAAAGGAAACTCCCTAGAGAGCACTTAAGATAGGAAGCTGTTACACAATGCTCAAATCCATCTGAGTTAGATCTTGAATAGTCCATTAACTGAGGGCTTTCCTACTCTAAACACTGTAGAAAAGGATAGTAGTATACAAGAAGAAAGAAATTCTCTAAGTCAGCAATAAATAGGCTTCTTCATACACATATATTTTACAGAATGATTACAACTCAAAGGGGGGCAGCATAATGCTTTAAAATATTTAAAATCATTCTCTACTAAGCCTCTGATGATTATTTTTCCATCTTTTATCCTAAGCTACCATCATCTACCATGCTTTAGTTTTCAGTATGCTAACATTTACCTATTCCTATTATGTCAATTACATGTTTTCTGTGAGTTCTCTCATTTATTCTATTCATAGCCTTGTTTCATTGCAAAGATTGAAATATGATGATGTTCTTGTATTAGCTTATAACTGAGTAGAGGGGGATTGATATGCGTGCTTGTGTGTACTGAGTAATAAACAAGCACATGTACATTTTACAGAGGTAAGATAGAGGATATTTGCATATGAATGTGGGAGATCATATTTACAAGGTTTCCCAAGCAATGCAATGTCTAACTTGGGCTGTGACTATAGTTTTTTATCTGCTTAAGCAGGAAACACACACACACGCACACACACATGCACACACACAAAAAATATAAAAAGGTGACAAATACTGCAAAAAAATTGAAAGTGTAAGAGCAACATAATGTATAGGATACTTGAAATCATTAAAATTTTCTGAGTGTAAGCACTGGACTTAAGGGAAATAGTGTTACCAAATTTAAGTTAAATACCAAAAAGCTCCAGACTTCAAGATGATGGTAGTGTCTTCTCCAGCAGTGGTGAGGCAAAGACTGGACTTGGACTTTAGAGAGGTTTATTTGGCAGTGGGTGAATCATAGAAGATTTCCTAGTAAGGAAAAGGCAGTATGAATAGGAGGTAAAAGAATGACACATAGAGTGGCAGAGATTTGCTATGGGATAGGAAGAATGGGATTCAGTTTTCCTTTGGGGGAACTAGAATAAATTTATAATATCATCTACCAACAAAGCGAAAATAGGAAAAGGAAATATTGAAAAGAAGAAAGGCTATCTTTACAGTGGACATTTGAAATTTGTGGGATATCCATGTGCCAATCCATTAGAAGTACAAATCAGTTTTTTTTTTTTTAATTGTGTTTTAAAAGTCTTTACTTTCAAGGGTAAAAGAGGAATGAAAACTGATGAGTTTTAAATCTTGACAGTAATGTTACTTTTTAAGTGGTAATTTTAAATATAAGAAGCTTTCTGGAATTTTCTTCCAGAATTGTTATTGTTTAATAATTATAAGATCATAGCTCTAAAATGTACACCTCCTCATGCAAATCTTGCTTTTGGAGACATCCAACTTCATAAAATCTTCCTTTTCCTTTCATCTCTAGGATCAGGACAAATAATGCGATTTCTTTCATGTTCTTCACCTTTGCTAGTGATCATCATGAAAAACAGTCTCTCAAAAGCTCAGCTGACTGTCAGCACAGAAGCATTTTTATTTATAGAACAAGTGCTAGTTTCTAATTTTCTAACAAAAATTATAAAAAGTAAAGTCATCTGTTGGCTTTTGAGATACCTAACTTATCCATCTGAATGGCTGTGTCATAGAAATGCTTGAGAGGATCTAAAACCGGGAAGAGAGGTATGGATTCTGGATACAGACTAAAGTAGGATCAGAATCATAAACATTCTTTGCAGGCAGAAGGAGGCAATAATGCTTACTGAATTAGCCACAGGCAAGTTAGCAAGGAAAAAAGCAGGGACATGTGAGAAAAGCCCAGAATAATAAAATGTTAGTATTCTTACATGTTTCTTAAATACAGTACATTTTGAAAATGACAAACACAAGGTAAAACCACCCACTATGTGTGCCTCTGAGTTTTATTAATATCAACATTATTTAGGAATAAAATAAAGTTATTTACTTTTACTGAATGCTTTTGGTATAATCTGCTCTTCTTTTGTAAGTTTGGCTTGGGTTTTCTTTTGTGTTTTAATATCCCTCTTCCCTGTGGATGTACGATTCTGAGTTTGATATGTAGGAGGAGGAATCATGCAGATGTCTAGAATTCTTATCTCTTCTCCCAGTAGGTTTGTTTTTAATTCACTCTCCCACACTTGTACCTCTAACCTCCCTAATAAAAATGAAATCCCTTTTTATTCATTAGCATTTTAATAGAAAAAGCAGACTACAATAATAGTATATACTATGTCCATATGCTATGTTAAATAGGACAGAGCATTCCGTATTCCCAGAAGAAAGTTTCATGGAGCCTAAATACAGCAGTTTGATTGTATCAGTACTGGATATGGTGTTATTTTATTTTCACATAGCAATTACAGTTGAGACATTTTGGAATTTTTTCTGTGTTGTGAGAGTATATGGCATTTTTTCCCAAACACTTTGAACTGTTATGAGGCACAATTAAAATAAAACAGTTTTATATCTAATAAAATCCTCATGTACAATAGCTCTTTCAGTTCTCCATCAGGGTTGTCTCAACCATCTCAACAATTCTCCAGATTTATTACATTGGAAACATTAATATATTAACATATTTCAAAATCTGTCTTTCTCTCTGAAAAGTATGTTTATTGGTAGCCTCTTGTCAAACACATTATAGTTTACGATGGCCACCATGAATCAAAGAAATTGCTCATCTATGATCCAAAAGATGATCCTCTAAGTATAAAAACATGAAACATGCAGCCATTGGATTTAGATGAATGAATCATCAAAGCACAGATAGATAAAGAGGTAATGAATATTTTTCCATAATGTATAGACTTTATTAGCATAAAAGAGATAAATAGGGAATGCAAAACCTAGGTCTATCAGACTATTTTTATTTGGTATTTTAGCTTCTTATTTTAAATCATGCTAGGGATTGCAACATTTTTCAGTTTCTAGTCAACATGATAATTGCCTTATGATTAATATTTGTAGCAGCCAGGCATGTATTCCCAATTTAGAAATACACCTACCTCTCCATCTTTGAAATATCATCATCTTATATTTTCAGTAGGCCTTGCTAGAACAACTTAAAATATATTTAGGGCACAAATACACATGCAAAGACAGGTGCCTCTTTACTTAGATTTGTCTTGTTTTCGAGATCTCTTTATTTTGTTGTCTTATACTTACCTATTAGCAACAATAAAAACAAAAGCAAAAATAATTATCTTCTGAGTGATGTTTTAGAGTTAATAATGCCCTACATAAATTTTGCCATTTTGATCTCTTGCAAGTAGATGGCACAAGTTTAATTATTGTCATGTTATAGATAATTAAACTTAAGGTCAATTACTTGCCTACAGTTTCTCAGCAATTAATGGCAAAGGTCAAACATGAATCCAAGTCTTCAGATTTCAAATTCATATCATTTCTCTCTATATTTGTCACATATTTAATGTCACAGACACCTAGAATTAATCAATTGAAAGCTTACTAGTTGAATGCAGTTGAACTTGAACTAAAGGTTCCTACCTCTTTTTTTTTTCTTTCCTGAGGTCATTTTTAGTTACATTTCATCCCATGACTGCCTTGATTTTACCTAGGTCTCTCTCTTCCTCACGTAATTGGCACCCACATTTTCCCCCTTGATAAAGTACTATAGAGACTTCTTAAATATTATGCATTTTCTGTTTCATCATTTGAATTTTTTTTTTAGGGATAGTAAGTCCCCATGTGTTTTATGAAATACATATTCTTGAAGATGCTGTATATTAGAATATACATATACCAGCCAGGCGTGGTGGCGCACGCTTGTAATCCCAGCATTTGGGAAGCTGAGACCAGAGGATCCAGGTTCGAGGCCAGTCTCAGCTACCTAGTGAGGCACTCCACAACTTAGTGAGACCTGGTTTAAAAATAAAGAATAAACATTATGTTAAGTGAGATTAGTCAGTCACTAAAAGTTAAAAATCAAATGCTCTCCCTAATATGTGGAAGCTAGGGAGAAAATGGGACATAAGAGGGACTCCAGGTGAAAGAGAATTCTTAGGTGAACAAAAAATTTGACTTAATGGAAGGTAATGGGAGGAGGGGGGACACCCTAATGAGCATGATGTACATACAAGATCACATCAAAGTCAATCACTAAACTGACCAGGGGATAGGGGGAGGGTGGGTGGGAATTGGGGAAGGGTTAATGAGAAATACGTGCATGGATGTCTTTACCTGTACTAGCTTGTACCCAACAAAAATGTGTAATTAACCCTGTTGTACCCAAGAAATGTATAAAAATCCATGCTAAAAAAACAAAAATAAATAAATAAATTTAAAAAAAATAAAATTAAATTAAAAAAAAAAAAGATAGGGCTGGGGGTGTAGCTCAGAGGTAGAATGCCCCTGAGTTCAATC
>PVLC010016942.1:0-22026 GCA_004027655.1 Graphiurus murinus
GGGGGGGCCAGAGCCACAGGATGGCTTCCCCTCTGAGGGACGAGGAGGAGGAGGAGGAGGAGATGGTGGTGTCGGAGGAGGAAGAAGAGGAGGAAGAAGAGGGCGACGAGGAGGAGGAGGAGGTGGAGGCGGCCGACGAGGACGATGAGGAGGACGACGACGAGGGAGTACTCGGGCGCGGGCCGGGCCACGACCGGGGCCGCGACCGCCACAGCCCCCCCGGCTGCCACCTCTTCCCGCCGCCGCCGCCGCCGCCGCTGCCTCCGCCGCCCCCGCCGCCAGGTAAGCGGCGGCCCGACTGCCCCCTGCCCGAGTGGGCGCCCACCGCGCCGCCGAGCCGAGGCGAATCCGGGGTCCCGGCGTCCCGGCGGTCCCGGCAGTCCGGGCGGCGGCCGCGGGGCCAGGCCTCCTCCCCTCCCCCGCCGCACCCCTCCCCCGCCGCCGCCGCCGGGGCTGGAGAGCGCTGGGCGCGAGAGGCGCGCGCGGACCGGGCCACTCGGTCGCGGCTTTCGGGGGAGGAGGAGGGGGAGGGTTTTTTTTTTCACCCTCGGCGGGGAGGGGGTAGGCAGGAAACGGCCGCCGCGAAGCCCGGGCCCCCTCCCTGGCCGCGCGCGGGACCGCTGAGACCCCGGCGGCCGGCCGGCGGCGTGGGGGAGGGGCGCGTGGGGGAGGGGCGGCCGCGCGAGCGCCCCTCGGGCTCGGGCCCGGGTGGGGTGGCGCCGAGGCAGAGCCGGCTGCCGCGTGTGGGGCGGACCGCGGCCCCGACCCCTTGGGTTCGGGACGCGGGCGGGCAGGGGAGGGACAGTGTCCATCGGACCCCCTCCACCTGCGGGGACTTCGGTGCCCACCAACTGAGGGGCGTGCGATGGCACGCGGGGGAGGGGTCGTGTGAATGTTTGTGGGCGGCTGATGACTAGGGGCAGGTGGTGGTCACACTCCAGTCAGACCACTTCCTGGAGTAAGACTCGAGCCTGCCCCCTACTCTTCTACTCCCCCCCCCCACAGCTGGCAATTGGGATAACGAGAGTCACTTAAGATTGGGGGGCGAGTGGAGAGTGTCTGGGGAGCCAGATGCCCCCAGCTCCACCCCCTTCATCTCCCGGCGGCTCCCGGCTCTTTTGTGTCAAGTGCGGCCCCCTCCCCCCTGCATGACCCCGTCAGTCTGGGGTGGCCGAACTGCCCAGCTGTGACTCTCACGTGGCTGCCATTCACTGTCACTCACTCACTCTCCGAAACCACCCACACCCTGACCACGCTGGGGGGCGGAACTGCCCACCCAGCTGCTCTGCAGCTTGACCATCACTCAGCTCCCCTCTCCCTGGATGACAAGTCACTGGGCACTTTAGGCGGCACTCTGCGGGGGTGACGGGGGGTGTGGGGTGGGGTGGAGACCGACCGCTGCCTGACACCAGGCGCCCAGCAGTGGCATTCCTCAGACCACCCTCCCGATGGAGGGATTTCGAGTCTTGTTTAGGGTAGCTGAACCTCTGGGTGTCCGTACCCCCTGCTAGGGAACATCCACACCCCAGGCCTCTGGCGGCTGTGCAGCACAAATGCACCAAACTTCAAAACGTCTACCACCATGCTCTTTGTAAAACTGTCATATTGATCCGTGTGGCTTCGGTGGCACATGTTCCCGTCTCGTTCAGACAACCTTTGAGGAGGAAGTGGGGGTTATATACTTAATGGAGACTCGATGAAGCCTCCCCATGCCCCCAGGCTCGTCTCAAAAAGGGAAAAGTTTTGAAAAAGTTATCCCAGACAGCCGGCAGATTTCGCAGGAGGGAAAAGGATTAAAGAGTCGTGGGGAGAGGGGCTGCCTGTAGGATTGCCTACGGCAAGGTGCTAATAAGAGGGAAAGAAAGGATGTCAGGTGAGTTAGGGGATTGGCAGCTCTGGCCAGTTTGTATTCTGGGCTTGGAATCTGGTGTGTGTGTGTGTGTGTGTGTGTGTGTGTGTGTGTGTGTTGGTGGTGGTGTGTGTGTGGGGGGGAGGTTGATCCTACATCTGGGCATGTGAACTTGAAACCCATCTAAGGTTGCGATGGGTCTTTGTGTCCTACTCCCTCCCCTTTCTCTCTTTGCGATCTGAATCGTGCAGAAGAAACGTCAGATGGTTTAAAAATTTTATATTTGAAATGAAAAAACCACCTCCCCTCTCTCTCTGGGCAACGTTATCTCCCTTTCAGCCCTCTGAGTCGAACGAGTGACCCAGATACACCCCCTCAGATGACTTTCTGAGGTAAAACTTTGGGAAAATATTTTTAGCCTGTTCATTATCTCTGTCTACCTAAGTGCGGGGAAAATAAGCCTTCTCTGAGATCTGCTCCGACTGCCCTCCCTCCCTCTTTTTCTAGAACATGAATTTGTACATACAAGAGCTTTCCATTGTTTTTCAGTCCGACTGCTTTGATTCTCACCATTTTGTTTTACATTCTTACCCAAGACCAATTTTATCCCTTCCCCCTCGCTCCAGCCTTCTTACATTGTTAAACGTTTAAAATAATAGCACTCGTGTTAGTGGGGGAAGGGAGTAGGAAGCCAAAAAAACTCATTTCTTCTCCCTCCCCCTTCTGGCAAGTCTAGAGAAATAATATAACATAATATATAGATGTGATTCCTTGGGGTGGGGGTGGGGAATGATTGTGGGTGGTGCGGAAAATTCTGGTAGTTTCTTTGCAAAAGGTCTGAAAATACAAACCCACCCCCTGCGTGCAGTACGCATGTGCAGCAGTCCTATTATGGAGGTTCGTTGTGGGGGAGGGAGGAGAATTTGAGAAAAAATAAATATATGTGTGAGAGATTGATGGTGAGATTAGAAGGAGAGAGGGGCGGGCGGGAGGCGAGGCTTTCGCAGGCTCCTCCCGCCGGCTCCACTGCCAGGCTCCGCCCTCCCTCCCCGCCTTCCGGACATCTGAGCCGGGATGTGGGGGAGTCTGGGCTCCGGGCCAGCATTGAGTGGCTGCTGAGACAGAGGTTGGGACTTAGATTTGCTTTATTACTCTCCCTTGCCTTTCCTCGCCGTTCTCCCTTGCCTCTCCCCGCCATCAACGTTGGCTCAAGTTCAGGAACCTCCTGCTGGGCGGGGCAGGGGTGGGGAGTGGAGATCACAGGCTTTGCGGCCCCCACCTCCATCTGGGAATGACCCAGGCCACTTCCCTGATCCTTAGCCAGTTGGCCTGCCTTTGCCACTGCCTCGACAGCCTCCGTTTCTATGTTCGTGTTAACTCAAGTCCCTGGGGTTAAGGGGAGCCTGGCGTCTTCCTGACTTCCTATTACAGTCTCTCCTGCGCCTCGGTTTTCACACTGGGGCTCTGGGCAGGCAGTCTCCTTGCACACCACGCCCAATCCCAGAGTGTCTTCCTATGAGGGGGAATGCAGGTTGCTGCAGATAGAGCATCAAAGGAGGGAAGTGCCTGGGATCTGAGGCAATGGAAACCGAGGCCTCCAGTGTTAATTGTGGCTAATTTTCCTTTGGCTGTTGAGGGAAGAAGGATTGTATGTCCTAGAGCAAGGGGCTGGGCCTGGTCCGGGCTTTCCCCTCCTGAGGGCTGCCTCTGCCTGAACCAAACAGGTCTGGCTGGTTAGTCTAGTGTTGGGGGGGGGGTGCTGGAGGCTAATCAGGGCCCCAGTCTGTGTGGCATAGGGTCTTCTCTGTGAGGAGTAACACTCTGGCCCCAAGCCTCAACAGACTGGCAGGGGGCACAAAGAATGGGGTGGGGGACATCAGTGAAGAACCTGCCCCGGCCCTTCTGACAGAGCCTTCTGGTGAGAGAGCCAGGGACGTAATCCTGCTGAAGCAGGTACAGGTGGACTGCTGGATCTGTGCTCCTGAGTGTGTATGGTTGAGAACACACATGCTAGGTGTGTCTATGCCTATATCTTTGTTTTGTTTGGGTCGCCTGTATTGTTTATATACAGAGAGGTTGGGAGTTTAGGACAAAGTATAGAGGTGAAGGGTAAGACCAGGGGATAAAGGGTATAGTCCTTGGATTCTCAGGGATGTGGGAATAGATTTGGAAGCAATTTCCAGGCCAGTAGGAAGGAGGAGGACCATTAAGGGAATTTTGGAGATATAGTGGAGCCAGACACTATCCTGTGGGAAAGAAGTGAAAATGGCTGAGGATTTCTTTTCCATCAGGACTGTGTTGGGGTGAAGGGATGCTGGTGATTATCCAAGGAAATGTAAATAGAGGCCTCCCTCTTGGCAAAAAGGATGTCAGGGCCGCAGGGTGTTAGTGTGAGAACCCAGGTGTCCACCTTTGGCTCTCCCTTCTCAGCATCTGGCTTAGGGAGCTGCCAGCTTGTGTCTCCCCACTCCAAGTGCTGGGGTCAGGCCAGGCCAGCAGCTGGGCATGGCTTCCCCAGTTCCTGGGCAGGATGCCAGCTGGCAAAGTGAGGGGGAAGGCAGGAGGAGTCCTGGCGGCGACTAAAAGGACCTGCCACAGTCAGAGCCCGTGGCCTAGAGCCTGGTCCCTTGTTAGTAGGAGGGGAGAGAAGGGAGTGGTTTGGCTGCTCTTCCCTTCTGACCCCTGACCTCCCATTCAGAACCAGAGCATCTCAGAGTACTCGAAACACTCTGTTTGCATCCAGCAAAGGGCAGCAAGGTTTGGAGGTGTTAATGCCTGGGTTCCTAGAGAATGGGACTGAGGCAATGGGGAAGGGGGTCATCAAGGGGCCTCAGAGACTAGGAACCTAGAGGATTAAGTTTTCTGGTGCTCTCTGCTCCAAAGATAAAGATGATATTCGGCTGCTGCCTTCAGCATTGGGTGTGAAGAAGAGAAAGCGAGGACCCAAGAAACAGAAGGAAAACAAGCCAGGCAAACCCCGGAAACGCAAGAAGCTTGTAAGTGTTAAAAATTCCTGACTCTGCAGCAAGACTCAGGAGACCCTTTCCCAGGCACTTACATTTTCTCTGCTGCCCATTTCCCAGGTAGCAGGGTGTCCTGAAGTCAGGGAGGCTTGATTCCCACTCTCCCTATCCTGTTGCCCTTTATCTCATGGGTCCCTAACCTGCGACCTGGTGAAGAGCCCAGTTGTCCACATGACTTGCCCTAACAGTCAAGTAGAAGCAGTTGAAAGCACAAAGTGGGAGGAAGACTGTACGAAGAGTCTAGCACTTCTCTGTGTCCCTGGGCAGTTGATTTAGCCCTCCATGCCTCAGTTTCCTCGTCTTTAAAAAGTAGATAAACAGCCGGGCTTGGTGGCGCATGCTTGTAATCCCAGCATTTGGGAGGCTGAGACTGGAGGATCTGGGTTTGCGGCCAGCCTTAGCTACCTAGTGAGGCACTCCGCAATTTAGTGAGACCCTGTTTCAAAATAAAGAATAAAAAATAGGGCTGGGGGTATAGCTCGGAGGTAGAATACCCCTGAGTTCAATCCCCAATACCGCAAAAAAATAAATAAATAAATAAATAAACATAAATTAGTTACTCTCGCCTAGGATTGTTGTGAAGATGAAAAGAGAATATGTTATGTGCTAAGAACGGTTCCTGGCACATGGTAAGAATGAATAAATGTTATTTTTATTTCTCTTCCTTAGGACAGTGAGGAGGAATTTGGCTCAGAGCGAGATGAGTACCGGGAGAAGTCAGAGAGTGGGGGTAGTGAATATGGAACTGGACCAGGTCGGAAACGAAGACGGAAGCACCGAGAAAAAAAGGAGAAGAAGACAAAGCGGAGGAAAAAGGGGGAGGGAGATGGAGGGCAAAAGGTGAGTAGAATTGGGGAATGAGGGTGAGGAATCAGCATTAGAGACCAGCATGGGAGGGAAGGATGCTCCAGAGGCTGTAGTTTTTGAGGGACGGGATTGGATTGGAGAAGGGAACAAGAAGCTTCTGGGTAGGTATTGAGGCATGTGTGGGGGCCCAGGAGAGGGCCTGGGGAGAACTCACCTCACTGAAGCCCCTCCCCACCACATACACAGCAGGTAGAACAGAAGTCATCAGCAACTCTGCTTCTGACCTGGGGCCTGGAGGATGTGGAACACGTGTTCTCTGAGGAGGATTACCACACACTTACCAACTACAAAGCCTTCAGCCAGTTCATGAGGTAGGGTGGGGATCCTCTCCAACAGACAATTTTAGGGAGCCCCACACCTCTCTGGAAGCTAATGAAAGCTAAGAAGTTACCCTCCGGAAATTCACAGCACATGCACACAAATTTTCACAGGTACACTTTGGACTCCTAAGACTCCAAGGATCTCAGTTAAGAATCCTTCACCAAAGCCAGGCGTGGTGATGCACACTTGTAATCTGATGTTATTAAATAACATCAACTGATGTTATTTTTTTGTTTTATCCTCTCAGGCTGAGACCGGAGGATCCAGGTTCTCGGCCAGCCTCAGCTACTTAGTGAGGCCTTCCGCAACTTAGTGAGACCCTGTTTCAAAAATAAAGAATAAAAAATAGGGCTTGGACTGTAGCTCTGAGGTAGAATGCCCCCAGGGTTTCATCCCCAGTACCGCAAAAAAAAAAACCAACAAAGAATCCTTCACCAGTATGGGGACAGAGATCATGATTCCAGGCCTAGGCTAGGGAACTCTCCATGAACCTGAGAGATATCTGTGTTCCAGAATTTCCATTGCTCAGTTACCAGGTCCTCTGCCCCTTCTTTAGGTCCCAGTAACAATGGAGGGTGCCTTGCTGATAGTGGGCCCTGAGCTACAATGGCTCTTGAAGTAGAGATGGAGATGTCGTTTGGAGAGGAGGCATTTTAATGTACTAGTTTGTTGTGCTGGAGGTAGCTACTAAAGTTCAGGCCCTGGTTTCATCTTGAGCAAGTTACTTAATTTTTTTGATGCTTACCTCACCTGCAAAATAGGAATAATAATAGTATGTACCTCATAGGAGTCTGTGTGGATTTGGTGGGATAATGAATGCAAAGCCCAGTACAGTTGGTGTCTGGCCCCAAGGAAATGTTAACTGTTAGCTGTCCTTAGTAATGTCTCACCTACCTCACTGCTAAAGATGGTGCTTTTGTCAGCACTGTATTAACACCCCACCCCAGAGCAGAACAGCGGGCCCATCTCTTCCAGATTCCATCGTTTCTTCAGGTCCCATGCAACTTCACTAGTAAATTTAGAGAATCACAGCAGGAGCGTTATTATGAAGCTGAAATAAGGTATAATGTATGTAAAAATGTCTTATGAACTTTGAAATCGTATACAAAAGTAAAATAATTCAACTGATGTTATTTTTTTGTTTTATTCTTTTTAATCTTTTATTATTTTATTTTACGTTTTTTGTTTGTTTGGTTTTGCGGTACTGAGGATTAAAACCAGGGGCATTCTACCTCCTATTTTTTATTCTTTATTTTGAAACAGGGTCTCACTAAGTTGAGGAGAGCCTCACTAGCTGGACGAGAACCTGTGATCCTCCTATCTCAGCCTACCAAGTACTGGGATTACAAGCATATACCACCACACCTGGCTTCGTGCTTTTAATTTTTATTTATTTATTTATTTATTCTGATTCTTATACGTTTCGAGCCTATTACCCTTTTTAAAAACTATTTTTACTTATTTATCTATTACTTAAATGGATGTTTTTGTCACTAGGACATATCCTCATCACCCAGGAATCCTACCATGTACGTAGACTTAATTGATGAGGGGAGATGGCAGTATTCCCAGACCATCTGTGAAGGGTCTGAGTTTTCTGCTTCTATATTTACAGGCCCCTAATTGCTAAGAAGAATCCTAAGATCCCAATGTCGAAGATGATGACCATCCTTGGGGCCAAGTGGAGAGAGTTCAGCGCCAACAACCCCTTCAAGGGGTCTGCAGCTGCTGTGGCGGCGGCAGCGGCAGCAGCAGCAGCAGCTGTAGCTGAGCAGGTGTCAGCTGCTGTCTCCTCAGCCACCCCCATAGCACCTTCTGGACCCCCTGCCCTTCCACCACCCCCTGCTGTTGATATCCAGCCCCCACCCATCCGAAGAGCCAAAACCAAAGAGGGCAAAGGTAAGAAACCCTTTTCTTCCAACCTGTCAACTTGGCCTCCAAACTGCACATGTAAATTTTAATCTAGAAGTCTTGCCTTCCCAGCCCCGATTACTGGGGGAGAAAACTTTCCAGGAAGGGGTCTTAATGAAACCATAGCCCACAGAGGAGTCCAGAGGCTCTCATGACCTCTGTTCTTCCAGGATGTATCATGGCTTCAGGTTTCTTCCCCTTCAATCCCATTCTCATTCAGGTCCAGGCCATAAGAGGCGGAGTAAGAGCCCCCGAGTGCCTGACGGGCGTAAGAAGCTTCGGGGGAAGAAGATGGCACCACTCAAAATCAAACTAGGGCTGCTTGGTGGCAAGAGGAAGAAAGGAGGCTCGGTGAGTGGCCCCTCCATGTTTACTAAACATCTAGGTTTTAAAGGGGTAGTGTCCAGAGAAGGGTCCATGAGGGCAGCTGGAGCTAGGAGCCCGAGGCAGGGGGAGTGGAGTTAAGTCAGCCTCACTGACAGCCATGGGGCTATGGGCAGTATGTTTTTCAGAGTGATGAAGGCCCTGAACCAGAGGCTGAGGAGTCAGATCTGGACAGTGGCAGTGTCCACAGTGCCTCAGGCCGGCCTGATGGCCCTGTCCGCACCAAGAAACTAAAAAGAGGCCGGCCAGGAAGAAAGAAGAAGAAGGGTGAGGGGTGCTAACTCTGTGTGATTCTGTCAGTCTGCTTTCCTCCCTGTTTTCACTGTTTTTCTTCCAATTTTGACTTCTCTATTCAACTCTCTTCTCTCTCTTTCTCCTTCCCCAAATCCCTTTCTTCTCTCTTTCTCTCTTCTCTCTCCTCTCTCTAATCAATCTCTCTCCCTCTCCCTCCCTCCCTTGCCCCCCCCCCCTTTGCCTTCACTGGGGTATGTGACAGTCCTGGGCTGTCCTGCAGTGGCCGGGGAGGAGGAGGTTGATGGCTACGAGACGGATCACCAGGATTACTGTGAGGTGTGCCAGCAGGGTGGGGAAATTATTCTGTGCGACACCTGCCCTCGTGCCTACCACCTCGTCTGCCTTGATCCTGAGCTTGACCGGGCTCCTGAGGGCAAATGGAGCTGCCCCCACTGCGTGAGTACCCATGGGGACCCACCCACCTCTTTCCTCCTTCCTTTCAGTAATCCTTTTCCCGCCCCAAATCCCTGGGCTCCTCAGTAACAGAGTTCTCAATATCCAGGATCCTAGCTTGGTCCTTTCCCCCAGCTCTTTGCCCCCCAGAGTCAACATTCTTGGAAACTGGGGTTCTCTATTCCTTAGCTACCACCAGTCTTCTCTACACTTGTAGGATTCAGGCACCCTGTCTTTGCCCCCTCCCTTTGGTCTTGTTCCTTATCTTCTTCTTTCCATCTGTCTCTGTGTCTGTCCTTGGCCTCCCAGGAGAAGGAGGGGGTACAGTGGGAGGCCAAGGAGGAGGAAGAAGAATATGAAGAGGAGGGAGAGGAGGAAGGGGAGAAGGAGGAAGAGGATGATCACATGGAGTACTGCCGTGTGTGCAAGGATGGTGGAGAGCTCCTTTGCTGTGACGCTTGCATCTCCTCCTACCACATTCACTGTCTGAACCCTCCCCTGCCCGACATCCCCAATGGTGAATGGCTGTGTCCCCGATGCACAGTGAGTAGAACCACCTTCTCTCAGCATTTGTCATCAGGCCTGATCTCTTTATCCATCTCTGGGGCCCAATTGTCCATCTGTTCCTTTCTCTGCCTCTCCCATTGTGACACGTTTGTTCTCCTAACGAGGGCTCTTGCCATTTCTTTCTTCCTTCTTCCTATGTGTCCAACCTGAAGTGTCCAGTGCTGAAGGGTCGTGTGCAGAAGATCCTGCATTGGCGATGGGGGGAGCCACCTGTGGCAGTGCCAGCCCCTCAACAGACAGACGGAAATCCAGATGTACCACCACCCCGTCCTCTGCAAGGCAGATCAGAGCGAGAGTTCTTTGTCAAGTGGGTAGGATTGTCCTACTGGCACTGCTCCTGGGCCAAGGAGCTTCAGGTATAGGGCCCTTCTCTCTCTCTCCCCTGGGACCCTGATTACTGCCACTCTCACTCTCTCTTACCTGTCCGTTCTCTGGGCTTCTGTACCCTCTGGCCTCATACCCTTCCCAGCTTCCTTGGTCTCTGCATGTAGCTCTCCTGCCCCTCGTTTCCATTAGCTTTCTTCCCTTAGATGTAACATGGCCTTCTCTCTCTCTCTCTCTCTTTTTTTTTTTTTTTTTGTGTGTGGTACTGGGGATTGAACTCAGGGGTATTCTACCTCCGAGCTATACCCCCAACCCTATTTTTACTCTTTATTTTGAAACAGGGTCTCACTAAATTGCGGAAGACCTCACTAGGTAGCTGAGGCTGGCTGAGAACCCGGATCCTCTGGCCTCAGCTTCCCAAATGCTGGGATTACAAGTGTACACTCTACCACACCCGACAATATGGCCTTCTTTAACTCCATCTCATTCCTTACTTTTTTCCAACTTTTTTTTTTTCTTTTTTGGTGCTGGGGATCAAACTCAGGACTTGGCACATGCTAGGCAAGCACTCTGCACTCTACCACTGAGCTACACTCTCCAGCCTCTCCCCATTCTTCTTAGCTGCAATGGCCCATGCCAAATAAAATTCTCTTTCTTTTTTTGTACTGGAGATTGAACCCAGGGGCATCTACCTCCTGGCTATATCCCCAGTTCTTTTAATCTTTCATTATTTACTTATTTTGTGATACTGTAGATTGAATTCAAGGACATTCTACCTCTGAGCTACATCTCCAGCTCTGTTTTATTTTTTAATTTTGAAACAGGGTCTCACTAAATTGCTGAGACTGACTTCTAACTTACAGTCTTCCTGTCTCAGCCTCCCAAGTACTGGGATTATAGTGCATCACCACACTTGGCTCTGCTTCTTTTTGGTCCTTACCGTTCCATTCAGGCTTTGTCCTCTTTGTCCTGTCTGTTCTTTTTATTCATTCTGCTTGGCTTTTGTTTGTTTCTCTCTCATCTACTCTCCTTCAGAGCTGCCTTTCCCCCATCCCATTTCTCTTGTGGGCCTCTTCCCTATCCCACTTTGTCTTCTCTGGAAGTTGGGACTATCTCTTCTCCCTCCCTCTTTGCACCAGCTGGAAATCTTCCACTTGGTAATGTACCGAAACTACCAGCGAAAGAATGACATGGACGAGCCCCCACCCCTGGACTATGGTTCTGGTGAGGATGATGGGAAGAGTGACAAGCGTAAGGTGAAAGACCCACACTATGCCGAGATGGAGGAGAAGTACTACCGCTTTGGCATCAAGCCAGAGTGGATGACTGTCCACCGTATCATCAACCACAGGTGAGTCCTTGGTCCATGGGAAGGCCAACTTGGGTTATGACACTGTTTTTACTGTGGTAGTGGACCCATGATAGTATCTGTTGATTAACCAAAAGATTGACAGAACCTTGATAACTCCTCCTGCAGCTCCACCCTTCTGTCCTTGGTTCCTCTAGAGGGACAGAAGAAATTAGGAGGAAAGTCCAGCCCAGCACAGCCACATTTGTCCTTGTCATCTCTAATTTCTAGTAACATAAGACATGACACATGAGTCTGGAGATAGGGACAGGAAAACAAATCATGAGAAGGACAGTTCATCCAGACCAGTGTTTGGAGTGTTTTTTTGGGTTTTTTTTTTTGCGGTACTGGGGATTGAACTCAGGGGTGTTCTACCTTCGAGCTACACCCCCAGCCCTATTTTTTATTCTTTATTTTGAAACCAGGTCTCACTAAGTTGCGGAGTGCCTCACTAAGCAGCTGAGGCTGGCCGCAAACCCGGATCCTCTGATCTCAGCCTCCCAAATGCTGGGATTACAAGCGTGCGCCACCACACCCGGCGAGTGTTTTTTTCTTAATAGTACTCATTACTGCCTAATGTTATGCTATATATGTTTCATTGCTGCCTTTCCAGTATAGTCTGATCCCAGTGAGAAAATAGGGTCATTTGTTTGTTTCATTTACTGCTGAATCTAGTGGCTAGGCCAGAGTAAACAGTAAATACTGACTGGGTGAGGGAGTGACAGAAGACTCTCCAGGGATGTTTTGTGATAGTCAGGGTTTAGTTGCCATCCTGAAAAGATTAGCATAGTATTTTAGCCATTCTAAACTCCCTTCCAAGCCGGGCTTGGTGGCGCACACTTGTAATCCCAGTACTTGGGAGGGTGAGACAGGAGGATTGCAGGTTCAAGGACAGCCTCAGCAAGTAGTGAGACTCTCATCAACCTAGGAAGACTCTGTTTCCAAATAAGAAATAAAATTGGGCTGGGGGTATAGCTTGAAGGTAGAATGCCTCTGGATTCCATCCCCAGTACCACAAAATAAATAAATAAACTCACTCCCAGTGGCCTACCATTGAGGGTAAGGTGATGAATTTTGTGTGTTTGCTAATATTTATGTTTATCAGGACTTCTTGCTCTTTGTGATTCATATTCTTTTCCTCCTGCTGCTGCTCTTCTTGGCCTCCTGCCCCACAGCGTGGATAAAAAGGGGAACTACCACTATCTTGTGAAATGGAGGGACTTGCCTTATGACCAGTCTACATGGGAAGAAGATGAAATGAATATCCCTGAATATGAAGACCACAAGCAAAGCTACTGGAGACACCGGTGAGGGAGGCAGGTCATGAAGGAGAGGGAGTCTAAAGATGGAGTATGAAAGCTAAAACGAGGATGCAGTAGGGACAGACCCATGCTAGAGTTTAGGACAGTGGCAGCCTGGGCTGGGTTGTTTGGGTAGGGTCAGTAAAGAGGCTGTGTAAGGAACAGAAACAAGATCTGTCCTAGCCTGGTAGGGTGTCACACACCTGTAATCCCAATACTTGGACAGGAGGATCAAAGGTTCAAGGTTAGCCTTTGCAATTTAGCAAGACCCTCAGAAACTAAGACCCTATTTCAAAATAAAAAGGGCTGTGGGAGTAGCTCAGAGGAAGAATATCTCTGGGTTCAATCCTCAGTTTAAAAAAAGAAAGGAAAGAAAGAGGGATCTGTCTTGAGTAATGGGTAAGAAAATGCTTGGGAGTAGAGAGGGTTAGCCCTTGAGCTAAAACCCAAAGTATAAGGGTAAAGAGCCTGGGAGAAAGAAAATGGGAGAGAATCTAGGTTATGGATAGTAGGAGTCAGATCTAGAATGGGCTCAGAAAAGTGGGAGAGGCCCCAAAGACCAAGCCTCACTCAAACATATTCTTTTTCCAGAGAACTAATTATGGGGGAGGACCCTGCTCAGCCCCGCAAGTATAAGAAGAAGAAGAAGGAGCTGCAGGGTGACGGGCCTCCTAGTTCTCCTACTAATGATGTAAGTTCCCTTAGCTGGCCTTTCTCTTGTCTGGAGCCATGGTGATTGAAGATTTTCCTGGGGTGATCAACAGAACTTCCCAGAGTTTCAGCTGTCTCTGTGAACAGTAGTTCTCTCAGCATTCAGCCTTTCCTCCACCTTGAGAGTGGCCAGGGATTTTGGCATAAGAGTCAGAGCTGCTAGCAATAGCAACCCAGTAGGGCTCTTTCACCAGCTAGCCCTTCCCCCTGGTGCTGCTAGATGTTGTTTTAAAGAATAATGGGGAGAGACTGAAGACTAGAACTTTCATAAGCTCAGGCCATAGCAGAGAGAATTGTAATCCAGCTTTACCAGTGCCAGGGAGGGAGGAGGAGGAGACCAAGACCAGAGGAGCTCCTGACTGTTCCCTTGAGCTTTCTGACTTCTTAACTCTACAGCCTACAGTGAAATATGAGACTCAGCCACGGTTTATCACAGCCACTGGAGGCACACTACACATGTATCAGCTGGAAGGGCTGAATTGGCTACGCTTCTCATGGGCCCAGGGCACTGACACCATTCTGGCTGATGAGATGGGGCTAGGCAAGACCATCCAAACCATCGTCTTCCTCTACTCACTGTATAAGGAGGTACTGGATTCCAGGCCCTTGAGGGGGTAGTCAGGCCGATGCCTAGCTTGGACTAGGGAAGGGGTGGAGGATGGAGGGGTATAGCAGGTAGTAGAAGACGGTATGCACCCTCAAGCCTGGACTAATGGTTCCCCCACCCTTGATTCCCAGGGCCATACTAAAGGTCCCTTCCTGGTGAGTGCCCCACTCTCTACCATCATTAACTGGGAGCGGGAGTTCCAGATGTGGGCACCCAAGTTCTATGTGGTGACATACACGGGTGACAAGGACAGCCGGGCCATCATTCGTGAGAATGAGTTCTCCTTTGAGGACAATGCCATCAAAGGTGGCAAGAAAGCTTTTAAGATGAAGGTAAGCCTCTCTCCCTCATATCTCTAAGATCTTCAGATCTGTCATTTCTTTGTCCCTGCCGGGAATTCAGTTCATCTACCTCCCACTTATCTTTCTCCCCCCTCTCCTCCACCGGTTCTCCTGCCTCTGCCCTCATAGTAGGTATCCTCTGGATGTGATGTATCTGTCAGTACTGGACCTGTGGGTAGAAGTTTGAGAGCCATGTTCAGTAGTCCCTGCTTGGAGTTGAAGTTGGGAGACAGAATACCTGGTTCCCTGAGGGAGTCACAGTCACGACAGGGTATCTGCATAGAGGTGGAGGTACATGGCGGTTAGGTGGCAACTGATGGTCATTGGTTGTGTTGGCAGAGAGAGGCACAGGTGAAGTTCCACGTTCTCCTGACATCATATGAGCTGATCACCATCGATCAGGCAGCGCTCGGCTCCATCCGCTGGGCCTGTCTTGTGGTGGATGAAGCCCATCGACTCAAGAACAATCAGTCCAAAGTGAGTGAGATTCCCCAAACTAAGAAATCTGAGGCTATGGACTCCCACTTGCCCTGGTCTTTATTTTTTATTTTTTTAATTTTTTTTTGCGGTACTGGGGATTGAATTCAGGGGCATTCTACCTCCGAGCTACACCCCCAGCCCTATTTTTTATTCTTTATTTTGAAACCGAGTCTCACTAAGTTGCGGAGGGCCTCACTAGGTAGCTGAGGCTGGCCGCGAACCCGGATCCTCTGGTCTCAGCCTCCCGAATGCTGGGATTACAAGCGTGCGCCACCACGCCCGGCTCCACTTGCCCTGGTCTTTAAAAAACAAAACAACTTCGGGGTCTTTCTACAGTCTGGGAGGCAGAGTTTCAGGGAACCTTGGTGAGCAGTCCAGGTTGGAAGAGGCAGAGAATTAGGGACTTGGGGCCTCTGATCCTGAGGGAAAAGGAAGCTGGGGGCAGGGAAAGGTCGATGCAATGAGTTACCCTTGTCACTGCTAAGCCCTTTCTCCTGCTTTTCCTTGCTCCATCTTCTAGTTTTTCAGAGTCCTCAATGGCTATAAGATAGATCATAAGTTGCTGCTGACAGGGACTCCATTGCAGAATAATCTGGAGGAGCTCTTCCATCTGCTGAACTTCCTCACCCCCGAGAGGTTTAAGTAAGTGGCTTTTCTAAGGACGGTCTGTTGAGAGAAAAGCTACAGAAGAATGGAGGAGCTAGAAGAAGATTAATCTTAGGTGGAGAATAGAGCCTGAAATCAAAGAACTTGATAAAGAACTTGACAGTCTCTTCATTTCTTTATCTCCTCCTGACTGTTAGCAATTTGGAGGGCTTCTTAGAGGAGTTTGCTGACATATCCAAAGAAGACCAGATTAAGAAATTGCATGATTTACTGGGACCACACATGCTGCGGAGGCTCAAGGCAGATGTCTTTAAGAACATGCCAGCCAAGACAGAGCTCATCGTTCGAGTGGAGCTGAGCCCCATGCAGAAGTGAGACATAGGGCGGGCTACCAGGACCAGGACCAGGGGATGGGGATTTGGTGGCAGCTTTCCAAGAGTTTGTGACCAAGTAACAATATTATAACTGTTTCATTTATTATGTCTCTTCTACCCCTGCCCTGGCCTTTAGGAAATACTACAAATATATCCTGACTCGAAATTTTGAGGCCTTGAATTCACGAGGCGGTGGGAACCAAGTGTCACTGCTTAACATCATGATGGATCTTAAGAAGTGCTGCAACCACCCATACCTCTTTCCTGTGGCTGCTATGGTAGATACAAAGAGCAGGGAACTGACCAAATGCCTAGTCTTCTGGAAACCTGGGAGGGGTCATGTTGAATGGGGGTGGAGCTGGACCAGAAGGCCAAGAACCTCATCCGTGGAGGGGTAGGAATGTGAAAGCTGTGGAAGCTGGGTTTGGGTTTCTGACTTTCTAGGTGCAGCAAGAATAAGGGGCATGTTACTTGACACTCTTGTCTCTTTTTTCCTCCATTCTTTTTTAGGAATCCCCAAAACTTCCCAGTGGGGCTTATGAGGGTGGGGCACTTATTAAGTCATCAGGGAAGCTCATGCTGCTGCAGAAGATGCTTCGGAAGCTGAAGGAGCAAGGACACAGAGTGCTCATCTTCTCGCAGGTGACCCGTCCCCTCTGCTCTCTGTTTGTTTGTTTTTTCCATGTCCTCACCAGTCGGATTTTAACTCCTGCCCACTCTTCTGTGGTTACTCTGGTAAAACAGATTAGGAGATCCTACCTGTAAGAGTGATGTTGCTGGTTCATTCTTGACCTCTGACCCCTGTTAGAAGTTGGAGTCCACCTCCTTTTTAGCTGGACTGAGGCAGAACATAAGCCTTTTGCCTCCAGGGAGGCCTAGACGAGATTAATACCATTTCCTAACCTGGTAGGTGGGTGGAGTGAGGGGCACAGACTCTTTAGAAATCTGATGAAAAAGCCGGGCGTGGTGGCTTACGCTTGTAATCCCAGCATTTGAGAGGCTGAGACGGGAGGATCCGGGTTCGAGGCCAGCCTCAGCTACCTAGTGAGGCATTCCGCAACTTAGTGAAACCCTGTTTCAAAATAAAGAATAAAAAATAGGGCTGGGGGTATAGCTCGGAAGTAGAATGCCCCTGCTGGGTTCAATCCCCAGTACCGCAAAAAAAAAAAAAAAAAAGAAATCTGATGAAAGCTGCACCCTCACTCTCCAGAAAACTGCATATACATTTAAAGCATTTTATATAGATTTTCAGGGGGTTCATAACATTTATCTGAAATAGGTTCTCAGAGAACCTGTCTTAGGAGAAATGATGAAGAGGATATGATGAGAATGTGGAAGAATGGGAGGAGTGAATACACTCGAGCTTAAGATGGGGCAAGAGTTCAGGTGTAAGGATTGGGGTTGAGTTTGAGTAAATGAATAATTTGAACAGCCAGCCCATCCACTGCCGTGGCATTTCAGACTCCTTCCTCTTTGCTGTAGATGACCAAAATGTTAGACTTACTAGAAGACTTCTTAGACTACGAAGGCTACAAGTATGAGCGCATCGATGGTGGCATCACTGGTGCCCTGAGGCAGGAGGCCATTGATCGGTTCAATGGTAAGGGAGAGACGCCTTAGTTCCTGGTGGGCATGGAAGGCCTGAGAAAGCTATGCCAAGTCCCTGGGTTGCAAAGGAGGCTGGTGCAAGGGGATATTGAACACCTAGGCTTTGAGTTGGGGATATGGTCATTTGTAGTCAAGGAGCATCTAGCAGCAGGTGGACAGAACAGTAGGGTACAGGAAAAACCTGGCCTCCTAATTCTCACCTCCTAGCTCCTGGGGCCCAACAATTCTGCTTCCTCCTGTCTACCCGAGCTGGGGGCCTGGGCATCAATCTGGCTACCGCTGATACTGTCATCATCTTCGATTCTGACTGGAACCCCCATAATGATATCCAGGTGGGAACTTGAATCCTAGAGCCCCTGTGCCATTCAGCAATGAGATGTGGGTTCACAGAGAAGGGCATTATGCTCTGGAGTGGGTCAGAAATAAAGTCCCATGGGAGGGGAGAAGGCCCTTCGCTGCCAGCCTCCTTTCCTGAGCATGTGGCAGCTTCTCCTGCCACTCCCCTAGCCCACCCCCTCTTTTTTTCACCCCTGCAGGCCTTCAGCCGAGCTCATCGGATTGGCCAGGCCAACAAAGTGATGATTTACCGGTTTGTGACTCGTGCATCCGTGGAAGAGCGAATCACACAAGTGGCCAAAAGAAAGATGATGCTGACACACCTGGTGGTACGGCCTGGGCTGGGCTCCAAGGCAGGCTCCATGTCCAAACAGGAGCTTGATGACATCCTCAAATTTGGCACTGAGGAGCTATTCAAGGATGAAAACGAGGGTAAGAAGCTTTTCTGCAGCTTCCTGAACACAGCCCCTGCTTAGGTGCACTTCTCTTTTGCAGCCCCCTAGGAAAAAAGCAAACTCTTCTCTGCAGCCTGTGAAGGAAGAAGAGCCTTCTTTCCACTGGTTCTTGGACAAGGGCTGGCCTTCCAAACAAAACAGAAACCCTTTGACATAGGCTTCCAGAGAAAGATCTTTCCCTTCAGGGCCCCCAGAGTACAGCCTTCCCTTCATTCTCTAAAGCTGTGCCTGAGCCATTTGGGAGGCTGAGACCAGAGGATCTGGGTTCACAGCCAGCCTCAGCTACCTAGAGAAGCACTCCGCAACTTAGTGAGACCCTGTTTCAAAATAAAGAATAAAAAATAGGGCTGGGGGTATACTCTGCGGTAGAATGCCCAGTACTGCAAAAAAAAAAAAAAAAAAAAAAAGTTGTGCCTGAGCTTCTGTTTGGAACCCCAAATCCCCTTTTGTTTCCTGTCTCCACCAGGGGAGAACAAGGAGGAGGACAGCAGTGTGATCCATTATGATAATGAGGCCATCGCCCGACTGCTGGACCGGAACCAGGATGCAACTGAGGACACTGATGTGCAGAACATGAACGAGTATCTCAGCTCCTTCAAGGTGGCACAGTACGTTGTGCGGGAAGAAGACAAGGTGAGAAGCTTTGGGGCCAGGCACTGCCTGTCACAGGCCGTCTCTGAAGGGCAGTGTTCTTTGACCGAACCTTAAAGTAGAAGAGTCTCCTTTGCTCTTACACTTTATTTGCCCTCTCATCCTAGTCCCAGAAAAAAGCAATAGTGGACCTCAAACAACTTCATAGTCTTAATAGGTGAGACTAGACTTCCAAGAGAGTCTTGGGCACAGAAAGTTCTGGTAAACACAGAAAGATACCTCCTGAGTCAGTGTGGGAAGAAAGTGGAGGGAAGTAGAGGAGAGGTTTAGAAAAGAGATCAAGAATGAAGAAGAAGGGGCATACTCCATGTAAGAGATATATAGAAGATGTGCAATGTCAAGAACTTGAAGCAGAACCAAGAAGGGAATCTAGGAGCAGCAAGTGGGATCCAGCCAAGGCTAGAGACTAGGGATTTTGATGGGTCTAAAGGACTGGTGAGGAAAGAGGCTGCCAGCCTTCACTCTGATGCCCTTCAGATTGAAGAGATCGAGAGAGAGATCATCAAGCAGGAGGAGAATGTGGACCCTGATTACTGGGAGAAGCTGTTGAGGCATCACTATGAGCAGCAGCAGGAAGACCTTGCCCGGAACTTAGGCAAGGGCAAGCGGGTTCGCAAGCAAGTCAACTACAATGATGCTGCTCAGGAGGACCAAGGTGAGACTTCCCCAGGCACCGGGGATGAGCAGGGCCCAGGAAGCTGAGGCTATTAGAGGGAAAGAGAGAGGCCAAGAGGTCAGGGCCTTCCCTTGCCAACAGGGAAAGTAGTCAGGATCAATAGGAACTGCCCCAAGGCCAAATGGGTTTACAGGCAGTTGTGAATTACCTGCAGGTTGCCAAGGGGTCTTGTGGACACCAAGAGGTCATTGCTTCAAATGGCTTTGGCAAGAGTCAGGGTGACAGAGCAGGAGGTGACCAGAAACCAAAGGTGGCAGTGAATACAGATGGTTCAGGTAGATGACCCAGAATCAAGCTGTAGGCAGTGACCCAGTGTCCCCAGGAAGACCAAGGCCAAGGTGGATGGGAGCAGTTTCCAGGGGGAGGAAACCAGGTGGAAAGGGCCCCAGTGTGGCTTATCCAGGAGTCACCACTGACCGCTGAGCCCTCTCTACGTTCACAGATAACCAGTCAGAATACTCGGTGGGGTCAGAGGAGGAAGATGAAGACTTTGATGAGCGTCCTGAAGGTAGCATGTTTCCCTGACTTTCTGCCTTAGCTCTTCCCATTTCATTTCCCAACTTTCTTTAAGCCCACTAATTTTGTACAAATTAAAATTCTTTTTTGGTAGAAAAACTAAATATTGCAGATGAGCAGAAAGGAAGAAATGACCATAATCTCTCCACTGTTAAAATTTAGAGTGTAGGCTTAGATGCCCTTAAATCAAGAAAGGTAGCTAGGTGTGGTGGCATGTACCTGTAGTCCCAACTACTCAGGAGGCTAAGGCAGGAGAATCAGTTGAGCCTAGGAGTTCAAGACCAACCTCAGCAACACAGCGAGATCCAATCTTGAAAAAAAAAAGAGAGAGAGATTGCATTATTTTACCTTCTCACCAGTAATCTTGTCTGTTTCAAATATTTGCTATTGATTCTTAAGTGTGACTTGATTCTTGTAGACTTGCAGAAACAGTAGTTCTGAAAGTGCTTGGAAGAAAATGAGAAGTGAACACAGGCTGTTCCTGTGTTCTGTACCTTGTGGGAATGGGGAGCGGAGAGGACTGAGGCTTAGAGGAGGTGGTAGGTCTACTAACCCTGTGTCACCTCCCCTTCAGGGCGTCGACAGTCAAAGAGACAGCTCCGAAATGAAAAGGACAAGCCACTGCCTCCACTGCTGGCTCGAGTAGGGGGCAACATTGAGGTGAGAGTTGGGCCAGACTCCTATGTATTCTCTAAGGAGAGAATGAGGGTGGTGAGTGGGAGGGGTGGAAATTGAGGCCTGGGTTACTGAGGGTAGAAAGGGCCAAGACCTGAGAGTCCTGGTCATCCAGAGCCCCGCCTCCTTTTGCCCCACTCTCAGGTGTTGGGATTCAACACCCGTCAGCGGAAGGCCTTCCTCAATGCTGTGATGCGCTGGGGGATGCCGCCACAGGACGCCTTCACCACACAGTGGCTGGTGCGGGACCTGAGGGGCAAGACTGAGAAGGAGTTTAAGTGAGTGTGGGCAGCTGGGGGCCGAGTTGGACAAGGGAATAAGAGCTCTGGGCGTTTCTTTCTCCTGGCCACCATATGATGTGACCTTACTCACCTGATCACCACCCACCCTGCCATACAGCGTCTCCTGGCTCAGTTTCCTGGGGGGTGGGCTCAGCTTCCTCCACCTCCTCTCAGCTGAGCCTAGAGTAGAGGGGCCAGGCATATCCTCCCTTGGAGGAAAGGCACTCGAGGAAGGAGTCTCACCTAGATGGGCCTGAGCTCACATTTACTTGACCACAATAACCTGGCAGAAGGGGCTGGTGGAAAGGATGAAGAGTTGACTGATGGGGCCCAGGAATGAAGTACCAAGGCGGGGAGGAGGGAGGCAGATACAGGGGGTGAGGTTGATGGGGGAAATAGGATTTAGATGGCTGATGAGACCAAGAGGCCCAGGGGAGGAGCCCTGGAGGCACCTGGGGAGCTGGGGTTCAGCAGTTCAGTAATCTCCATGCCTCCTTCACTGCCCTGAATCCCTTCTAAAACACTCTAACTCTCCTCCCACCCCCATGCTCCTTAGGGCCTATGTGTCTTTGTTCATGCGTCATCTGTGTGAGCCTGGAGCAGACGGCTCTGAAACCTTTGCTGATGGGGTCCCTCGGGAGGGACTGAGTCGCCAACAGGTGTTGACCCGCATCGGAGTCATGTCTCTGGTCAAGAAGAAGGTATCAGTCTCCCTTCACCCCAAGAATCAGGCCAGCCACTTTGGCTTTG
The DNA here is from genome assembly GCA_004027655.1 of Graphiurus murinus. Taxonomy (NCBI): domain Eukaryota; kingdom Metazoa; phylum Chordata; class Mammalia; order Rodentia; family Gliridae; genus Graphiurus; species Graphiurus murinus. The sequence goes on from PVLC010016942.1 coordinate 21,650, forward strand.
TCCTTCCTCTGCCTTCTATCCTCAAGTTCTGGGCTCAGGCTAGTGTGAGACAGAGAGGACCAGAGCTTCCTGTGTGTCCAGTGCCTGGAACTGACCTGTCCTTTTTTCCCTAGGTGCAGGAATTTGAGCACATTAATGGGCGCTGGTCAATGCCAGAGCTGATGCCTGACCCCAGTGCTGACTCCAAGCGCTCCTCCAGAGCCTCCTCTCCTACCAAAACGTCTCCCACAACTCCTGAGGCTTCTGCTACCAACAGTCCTTGCACCTCTAAACCTGGTAATCAAGAGTCCAGATGGCAGATGTTTTATTTTTTATTTTTGCGGTACTGGGGATTGAACTCAGGGGCATTCTACCTCCGAGCTATAACCCCAACCCTA
>PVLC010016942.1:22126-34743 GCA_004027655.1 Graphiurus murinus
CTAGGGATTGAACTCAGGGGCATTCTACCTCTGAGCTACACCCCCAGTCCTATATTTTTTTATTCTTTATTTTGAAACCGAGTCTCACTTAGTTGCAGAGTGCCTCACTAGGTAGCTGAGGCTGGCCGCGAACCCGGATCCTCCAGTCTCAGCCTCCCGAATGCTGGGATTACAAGCGTGCGCCACCACGCCCGGCTTCCCAACCCTATTTTTTATTCTTTATTTTGAAACAGGGTCTCACTAAGTTTTGGAGGGCCTCACTAGGTAGCTGAGGCTGGCTGCCAACCTGGATCCTCCGTTCTCAGCCTCCCAAATGCTGGGATTACATGCGTGTGCCACCATGCCCGGCTATCCTCTGAACATTTTTGTACTGCCAAAACATGAGCTTTTCAGGAGACATTCTGTATCTAACTCATAATAACAGAAGAGACAGACATGGGTTGAGGAGTCAGATTGGGGGAGCCCCTCTCTTCCTCACTCTACTAGTCTATTTGCATGACTGTAAGGAGATACCTGAGGTTGGGTATCTTTTTAAAGAAAATGGGTTTATTTGGGGCCCTGGTTCTGGAGGTCCAAGGTTAAAGGGCCACATCTGGTGATGGCTTTCTTGCTGAAAGACTGCAGAAAGATGGCATAGGCTATCACATGGCAAGGGACAGGGAGTACACGTGTGTGGTCTCTATTTTTTTTTCTTTTTGGTGGTACTAGGGATTAAACACAGGGGCATTCTACCTCCAAGCTACACCCCCAGCCCTATTTTATTTTTAATATTGACACAGGGTCTCTCTAGGTTGTGTAGGGCCTCAGTAAGTTGCTGAGGCTGGCCATGACCCTGTGATCCTCCTGTATCAGCCTCCCAAGTACTGGGATTATAAGCATTGCTATCATGCCTGGCTCCTAGCCATCTTAAACACCAGGATTCAGTTGTTGGGGCTTCACCCTGATGACCTCATCTAATTCTCATCACCTCCCAAGGGCCCCTCTAAACACCATGGTCAGATTAAGTTTTCTCCCTCTTAATTCCTCACAGTGGGGTTCAATTTCAACATGTGAACCCTTGGAGGACACTAACCATATCCAAACCATGGCACTCATTCTTCCTTCCTCCTGCAGCTACTCCAGCTCCAAGTGAGAAGGGAGATGGTGAGAGGACACTGCTTGAGAAGGATGAAGCTGAAAACCAAGAAGAGAAGCCAGAGAAGAACAAACCTGCGGAGAAGATGGAGACAGAGGTTTGTCCCCTCAGACCACCTCTGAGGAAAGGGAGTGGAAGGGTCTCAGAAGGTCTTGGAAGGCAGGTACCTGGAAGCCCTCTCTCTGGCTTATTTTGACTTTGTTGTCCTCCCTCAGGGTGATGCCCCCAGCCCAGCCCCATCACTTGGGGAACGGCTGGAGCCAAGGAAGATTCCTCTGGAGGATGAAGGGCCGGTGGTACCTGGAGAAATAGAACCTGAACCTGGGTACCGAGGGGATAGAGAGAAGTCAGGTAGGTGCATGCCCTTAGAGGTGATGAGGGGATTCGAATTTTGGAGTTCCCTCTTCTGGGGTCAGGGCACGAGGGTGACATCCTTCCTATCCCCTGCCCCCTCCCACAGCTACAGAGCCGACGCCAGGAGAAAGGGGGGAGGAGAAGCCGTTGGATGGACAGGAACACAGGGAGAGGCCGGAGGGGGAAACAGGGGATATGGGCAAGAGAGGTAATGGGTGGAAGGACTGTACACCTGGGTCCCTGAAGGGATCAGGGGAGGTGGAGACTGGGGACCAAATGCCTGGGTCCTGGGTGGGTAGCTGTTGGAAAGGCCAGTTCAGTACAGGTAGTGAATAGTCTTGGGACCTAAGAGGAGGCTGTCCTGAGGTGTGAGCTTTGCTCCGTCTGCCCTAGCAGAAGATATAAAAGGGGACCGGGAGCTTCGACCTGGGCCTCCTCGAGATGAACTACGGTCCAGTGGGCGCCGTGAGGAGAAGATGGAGAAGCCGAGGTTCATGTTCAATATCGCAGACGGTGGTTTCACAGGTGGGGAGGTTCTCATTACTGTATGCTCCTAACTGGTATCTGTCCACCCTCATGAGGTTTCTCATTTTACCTGAGACTACCTTTAATTCTAAGTCCCTTCCATTGAAACAGGTGCATGTTGACTGTGATCCTGGCTCTGAACCTTAACTGGATCTTTTTTTTTTTGCGGTACTGGGGATTGAACCCAGGGGCATTCTACCTCCCAGCTATACCCCCAGCCCTATTTTCTATTCTTTATTTTGAAACAGGGTCTCACTAAGTTGCAGAGGGCCTCACTAGGTAGCTGAGGCTGGCCTCGAACCCGGATCCTCCTGTCTCAGCCTCCCAAATGCTGGGATTATAAGCATGCACCACCACGCCTGGCTCCCTACTTTTTATTCTTTATTTTGAAACCAGGTCTCAGTAAGTTGCGGAGTGCCTCACTAGGTAGCTGAGGCTGGCCTCGAACCCGAATCCTCCTGTCTCAGTCTCCCGAATGCTGGGATTACAAGTGTGCACCACCACGCCGGCTCTTAACTGAATCTTAACCTAACTCCACAGCTCTCTAATCCCACCTTTATTTTCAATCTTAATCTGAATTTCTTTCTTTTTTTTTTGTGGTACTGGGGATTGAACTCAGTGGCACTCTACCTCCGAGCTACACCCCCAGCCCTATTTTTTATTCTTTATTTTGAAATAGGGTCTCACTAAGTTGCGGAGTGCCTCACTAAGTAGCTGAGGCTGGCCGCGAACCCAGGTTCTCCGGTCTCAGCCTCCCAAATGCAGGGATTACAAGCGTGCGCCACCATGCCCGGCCTGAATGTTTTTGATAACCATTCCTCACCCCGAACCTATCCTTACCCACTCCTCCTAAGGAGCCTTTTGTTCTGCCATCAGATTCCCATCTATAGTTTCTTGTCAGGCTGCATGTGATTTGCAAACCCCCAATGAGTTTGTCTGCTGTTCTCTTTTTTCAGAGCTTCACACGCTGTGGCAGAATGAGGAACGGGCAGCTATTTCCTCGGGGAAACTCAATGAGATCTGGCACCGGAGACATGACTATTGGCTTCTGGCCGGGATCGTCCTGTATCCTTTGATACAAGTACAAAGAGAAAAAGGTTCACTTAACCAGGAGACAGGGAAACTACAGGGAATACAGGGAAGATGAGTCCACACCCAGGAAAGCGAGACTTGTGCCACACTTCAGCGACATCAGACCAAAAGGGAGAAGTGAACCGGGTGTGGGGTCACACACCTATAATCCCAATACTTGGGAGACTGAGAGAGGAGGATTGCAGGTTTGGGGCCAGCCTCGGCAAGACTCTGGCTCAAAATAAAAAATGAAAAGAGCTGGGGGTGTAGGTTGGCTGTAGAATGCCCCTGGGCTCAATCCAAAAAGGAAAGAAATGCTCCACAGCCATACCCATCCCTGTTAAATCCTTGACGGTCTCCTTTCCTTCATCGGCAGCCATGGCTACGCACGGTGGCAAGATATCCAGAATGATGCTCAGTTTGCTATTATCAATGAGCCATTTAAAACTGAAGCCAACAAAGGGAACTTTCTGGAGATGAAAAATAAGTTTCTGGCCCGGAGGTTCAAGGTAGGAACAAGGGAAGAAAGGACTGGGGTTGAAGAAGGGCTTGAGTCAGAAGCGGGACCAGATCTGATTGAACCCAGGGGAAGGAAGGCCTTGAGGCCAAGACCAAAGTGTAACCTCGTGTTGAGGACCACGGTCTGCATCGGGGTTGGCGCTGGGGTTGCATCCCTGTGGAGCTGCAAGCTCTCTGGGTCAGCAGTGAGGGCAGGTGGGTCTCCAGCACTGGCCCTAGTCCCCTCGCCCCCATGTGGTGGGCAGAGCCCTTTACCACACCCTGTGCCCTCAGCTCCTGGAGCAGGCGCTGGTGATCGAGGAGCAGCTGCGGCGGGCGGCCTACCTGAACCTGTCACAGGAGCCGGCGCACCCCGCCATGGCCCTCCACGCCCGCTTCGCCGAGGCCGAGTGCCTGGCCGAGAGCCACCAGCACCTCTCCAAGGAGTCGCTGGCAGGGAACAAGCCGGCCAACGCCGTCCTGCACAAGGGTAAGGGCCGCGGCGGCCCCGCGCGGGGGAGGGCCCACAACGCTGCGTAAGTCTTCACCCCGCACCCCTCAAAATCTTCCCACCCCTCTGACCCCTTTACCCTCTGAGCCACCCCTCTGACCTCTAACCCTACCCTGACCCACATGGCACCTCTTTGACCTTTAGCACTTGTGCAAGCCAACCCTTTCCCATGCCTGATAGTGACCATGTCAGTACCCAACAGAGGGACCTCCCCCAAACACTGTGTCCCCTCCAAGCAATGGGACCTCTTCATTCGGGGTGGAACCACACACACCTGCAGTACTGCTCATGTCACCCAATTTGAGGCCTTGGCCTATGGGTACACAACAGTCCTTAGCTCTGATCCACAGATCACATTCCCTCACATCTATCTCATTCACCCTTTGAGCAGAAAGTACCTCCCACCCATCCCCTCATCCTCCCCTATGAAATGTCCCTTTGACCTTCAACCCTTCCCCCACACCCTTTTACTCTGGTGATGATAGATTAAATCCCAAATCCCTCTAACCCTCTAATCCTACCTGGCAGTAGTGACTGACTCCTGGCCCCTCTGATCCCTGTTCTAATTCCTTGAATCTATAATGCTGACCCTCTAACCTCCCTCTCCCCTTACATATTAAAGCCTTGATTCCTGTAATCTTTGATACCACTGGCTACCTCCCACACCTCCTGTTTCCTCCCCATGACCCCAACCCCCCAACCTCACTCTTCCAGTATGGGATGTTCTGACAACTCCCCGCCCCCATGTCTTCCAATGTCTTCTCCTACCTCCCTTTTCTCCATCTTCCCTTTTTCTTCTTTATCTCCATCTATCCTCTGTGGTGATCTGGTCTCCCTCCCTCCTTGCCTCCCTCTCTCCCTCCCTCTGCCAATTTTTCTTTTGCCCTGAGTTGCTCTCTTTTTCTGTCTACTTTGTGTCACTTTTCTTCCATTGCTTCTGTCACTTGGTCTCTTTGGTGTCCTCTCTTTCTGACTGTATCTGTCCATCTGACTCCTTGTCACTTTTCCTGGCTCCATCTCTCTCTTTCCCTGTCTTTCTCTTGCCCCTCTTTTTCCGTGGCCCGGGCCCCAGTTCTGAACCAGCTGGAGGAGTTGCTGAGCGACATGAAGGCGGACGTGACCCGCCTGCCAGCCACGCTGTCCCGAATACCCCCCATCGCAGCCCGCCTTCAGATGTCCGAGCGCAGCATCCTCAGCCGGCTGGCCAGCAAGGGCACAGAGCCTCACCCCACACCGGTAACCCTCTTTCCCCCTAATTCGTTTTCCCTGTCAGTGCTCCTCCTGCACACACACAAACACTTCCATCAGAATCCTATACCATATGGAAAAACAACCTGCTAGACCACAGCCTTCACCCTTGAGTGAGTCTCCCTTCCCGTGTCACACCCTCAGTAGTTCCAGAGTGGGGCTCTTGTTTCCATACAGCTGCTTGCCCTTTCAAAGGCTGTGGACTCACTAACCTCAGCTTGTTCTCTATTCCAGGCCTTTCCCCCGGGTCCCTACGCCACACCTCCGGGGTACGGGGCAGCCTTCAGCGCCGCACCCGTAGGGGCCCTGGCCGCCGCAGGCGCCAATTACAGCCAGATGCCTGCAGGGTCCTTCATCACAGGTCAGCTGAGGTTCTGCTTCTGCTTCTCCCACTGCTCTTTTGCCAGGTTTCATCCCTGCTTGGCTCCCTTGCCCTGCGTCAGCCACCTCATTTCCTTGGGAGTATTCAGTACTTTAGGGAATGGAGTTGTTCTGGGCTTTGTTCTTCCCAGCCCTTTGTTAACTCCTCTGCTTTCTCCATTATCAGAAACCTCCCCCTGGGTTTTAGTGGTTCTGTGGCTTGGTTTCTCCTACCTCAGCCTCCCCTATCCAGGGTACTCAAGAGAAATTGAACTTCATGTTCAATTCAGGAAGGGGTGGAGTGCGAGTTGGGACTTGGTTCAGTCTTGTGGCACAAGGGGCTTCTTAGGGAGAGGGACTTGCCCTAGTCTTCCCACCCCTACCCAGGAAGATCAGAAGTGGCAGTAATAAGAATATGCTGTTGTCAGGAAATGATGTTTGGGAGCCATGTGGGGATTGACCTTTCCCCCCTTCCCAAACAGCCGCCACCAACGGCCCTCCAGTGCTGGTGAAGAAGGAGAAGGAAATGGTGGGGGCGTTGGTGTCAGATGGGCTGGATCGGAAGGAGCCCCGAGCCGGGGAGGTGATCTGTATAGACGACTGACTGGACCCCAAGCCTGCCCTTCACCCAGGCCCCGTCCTCGAGGCCGACTCCCTGTTCAGGCCCTGGGGCCTACCACCAACCCTCCGCCTTCCCCGCCCACTGGGCCACCACTGGGCTAGGAGCCCCTTTACCCCTCTGTGATTCCTCTCTTCAAGAAGGGCCCCTTGTCTTTCTCCAACCCCATGCACCTTTCCCACCAAGCTTTGAAGACTGTGCTGGTGTGAAGAGATCTAGGTGGGAGATGGTTAGCAGGGTCTTCTAAATACCTTTATCTCCCACTGCCAAATATACACAGCTTCCCAGTAAATAGTTGTGGGGAAGAAAGAGGTGGGGAGCCTCCCCAGTCTCTCTTCCTGCATTATCAGCTCCACCTCCTGCAGAAGTGGGGGATTATCTTTGCCTGGCCTTTTGGAACTTTTGTGGGGAGAAGAACTTCATAGAGAGGAGGGGGGACTTTTAGAGAAGGATGAGAATGAGCCCTGGGAGGGAGAAGGGAAGAGGAGGGGTAGCTGCATGTTACCTTCCTCTACCTCTCCCCAAACGGAGGGTGGAGCAGCTACAAGGGAGGGAGTCAATCGATGTTCAGCCTCAGAATAAAGGCGCTGTTCACTGGCTCAGTTACCTCCTGTGTACCGGCATCTTGTGTTGGGAACCTTCCTCTACTTCCTAGGCACCGAGGACCACCCCCACAGAGTAATGGTTGGGTGATACTCCCTTAAGCCAAAGAGGAGCTCCCCAACCTGTTCTAGGAATCTGGGTTATCTAGAAAGGGTGGGAGAGAATACAGTGGGCCAGACATGGGGGCAGACCTCCGGTCTGGGGCTCAGATTCCTGGAGGACTTCTGCCCTCCCTCCTCAAGGCCTGGATACAGACTGAGAGTCAGGCAGGGGGCCTAGTCAGGGGACCACTTTGCTTGTGGGACCAGAGCAACACAGTGGAGGGCAGGCTGGGGAGACATGGGTGCATCCCCTTTCCCAGAGGGGCTGGGGAGTGGCAGTTTGCATGGCGAACCTCCCACTTCCTCTCTGCTGCCCCGTTACTCTCTTGCTGCCCCTTTCCCAGTCTCTTCAGACCCACTCCTGGTCTGTCCCAGTTCCCTCTTCTGTATCAGGTTTATTGGTTGTACATATAAATTATACTTTCCTTTCTGTGTGCTTTGTTATTTTTGGCTGGGGGGAGTCCTTGGGAGGAGGGATAAGGAGGATTATTGCTTTCTTCTATTTCATATAATCTCTTTCTCTCTTTCTCTCTCTCTCTCTTTAAATCTTGTGACTTTTCCTCGTTTTTGTCTCTTGGATCATTCACTAAAACTGGAGTCCTTTTTCCAACCTCAGCCATGTGATGAGCTCAGTATGGAGATGGAGGGTAGGCAGCAAGATCCCTGTGGGGCTTTGTGGCCTCAAGGGAGTGCAGGCTGTGGGCTTCCTGGACAGAAGTATTGGGGGAGGAGTACCTGGCAAGAGTTTAAACTGCCTTCTACTTTGATCATCTTTTCCCTTTCAAGTTGCTTAGTTCCCCTAAGAGTCAGTAGAGGTCACTACAGCTCCACAAGTTAAATTCCCATATAAAGAAGCACACTTTTTTTTTTTTTAAAAGGAGTTGGGGGTCAGACCTGCATAGATGGGAACTGCTGCACACTTTCTTTGCATGTACTATTTACTAACACTCTTAAAAGAGTTTGAGCAAGGCCAGAAGCTGTATTTTAAAAATAAGATAAATCCAACATTTATTGAATGCATTACTATACATTAACACTGCTGTCAGCCTTGAAGATAAAACAGTCACAAGTCATTGCTCCCATGGAGCTCACAGTCAGTGGAGGACACCAATAGAACATAAAATGTCAGAAAATCAAGGCATTATGTTACAGAGGGCTCTAGAAATAAGGAACATTTAAACAGACTTAAGAACAAGAAAATGCCAAAATCTGGTTTTAAAATGTATATATTTATGATTTGTCAATAATAAGGGTTGGAGACCCCTAAAAAATTGAGGTCTATACTTAAGTTCACCTTTTTTTTTTTTTGTACTGGGGATTGAACCCAGGGGCATTCTACCTCTGAGCTACATCCCCAGCCCAGCCCTATTTTATTCTTTATTTTGAAACAAGGTCTCACTAAATTGCAGAAGGCTTCACAAGTTGCCAAGGCTGGCCATGAACCTGCAATCCTCCTGTCTCAGTCTCCCAGGTACTGGGATTATAAGCATGTGCCGCTATGCCTGGCTTTTTTTTTTTTTTTTGAGATGGGATCCCTCCATGTTATCTTGAATTTGCCATCCTCTTGTCTCAGCCTCCCAAGTAGATAGGATTTAGATGTGTGCCATCATGCCCAGTTTAAATTCACCCTTTTTTTGGGGGGGGGGCACTGGGGAATGAACCCAGGGGCATTCTACCTCTGAGCTGCACCTCCAGCTCTATTTTATTTTATTTATTTATTTATTGAGATGGGATCCCTCCATGTTGCCCAAGTTGATCTTGAATTTGCCATCCTCTTATCTCAGCCTCCCAAGTAGCTGGGATTTAGATGTGTGCCACCATACCCAATTTAAATTCACTTTTTAAATTTTTTTCTTATTTTTATTTTTTTGTGGCACTGTGGAATAAACCAGGGGCATTCTACCTCTGAGCTACACCTCCAGCTCTATTTTATTTTTTACTTTGAAATAGGGTCTCACTAAGTTGCAGAAGGCTTCATTAAGTTGCTGAGGCTGGCCTTGAACCTGTGATCCTCCTGTCTCAGCCTCCCGAGTACTGGGATTACAGGTGTGCATTACCATGCCTGGCTTTAAATTCACATTATGGGGGGGGGGGTATTGGGGATTGAGCCCAGGGGCATTCTTCCTCTGAGCTAGCTATACCCCCACCTCTGTTTTATTTTTATTTTGAAACAAGGTCTTGCTAGGTTGATAAGAATCTCATTATTTGCTCGGCTGTCCTTGAACCTATGATCCTCATGTCTCAGCCTCCCAAGTACTGATTATAGCTGTGCTCTATCATGCCTGGCTAAACTCACATTTTCTTTTTTGTTGTTGTTGTTGTTGCTGCTGTTGCTGCAGTACTGGGGATTGAACCCAGGGCTCTGAGCTACACTCACACCCTATTTTTCATTATTTGTTTTGTAACAGGGTCTCGCTAAGTTGTGGAGAGCCTCACTAAGTAGCTGAGGCTTGCCTTGAACCTGGATCCTCCGGTCTCGGCCTCCCAAGTACTGGGATTACAAGCGTGCGCCACCACGCCCGGCTTCTAAATTCACATTTTTAACTCAGAGAAAAATATAAGTTTTCTTCAGCAATAGAATACTACTTTAAATAAAATAGTATATAAACTGTGTTTTAAATATTCTACCCACAGATGGTGATATCCTAGAGTATCTAGGACCTAAAACAGTGTTTTTTAAACTTTTACGTGCACACAACACCTGGCATTGTTAAAATGCAGTCTAATTTGGTAAATCTGGAGTGGGATCCTCAGATCCTGTACTTCCAACAAGCTCCCCACTGATACCATCACTGCTGATCCTTGACTATAAGATATTTACAGGACTTTAAAATAGAATTTATGGCATATAATAGGTGATGTTCCATTATGGGACAAAGTTTGAAATTATATGAGCATCCTTTTTCAGTACTTCCAGAGTATCCCTGCGATAGTAAAGATAACACTGATAATACCAAGTTAAGGTATTTTGATTCCTTTACCAAATGGCCCTCCCTTGATATGTCCTAATTAGGTGCCTCACTTAAATGCCCTTTGGACCTTCTGATACCTGCCCCAGCAAGCTGAAGAGAGATTGTGAAATGAAGCACGGCCACTAATCACAGGCAGGGAGGCATCTCAGCTATTCCTGGAACACAGAAATGGGAGTGGGAAGACAGTAGGCATACCAGCATCCTTATGTTCCAGAAGTGAGATTAAGATGACATGAAAATTAGCCTCTTCTCCCTCCCATTTTCTTAAAAACTTCAAACCATTGACAACTGCTAAAATGAGACCTGTTGCTCCCACACACCACAGCCGCCCTGGACAAAAGCCAAAGCCACAGCTAAGAAAACAGTCTGTTTTCTTCCCACAGCAACGTAGGCTTTGTTTATACCATCCCTGGGTCTGAAAATGTATTGCTGGCAGTCGGTTGATGGGGGCGAGTTCGTCTAGGAGCCAACTAGCTTGGCATCAACACCTACCAGGGTGTTCCCTTCTGCCCTGGCCCAAATCCCTCATCACGTGCCAATCCCAGTCTCGACATCAGCCCCCTGTACTAAACACCACGAGGCTGCAGCTCCCACCTTCCTTCTGCTATAGTTTTCGGGTTCCTCGAGTTCCCAGGTTATAGCGTACAGCAGGTCACGTGGGCAATGTCCTTGATCTCTGGGCAGTAGAGCACTAAGGGAAAAGAGAAGGTTTAGTAGCAGCCAGAAGGTGCAACCGAACCCCGGCATTCCTCCGGGCTTTCTCCCCAGCATCCTTCGGGGTCGGTCCTCACCGTTGCAAGGCAGCGGACGCCGCCAGCGGCGCGCGGGCTCCAGAACCCGGTCCCAGAGCCGCCGGAGCGCGCGCCACCCCGCGCTTCTAGGCCCCGCCCCCTTCTCGCACTCTTCCTCGCCGTCGGCCTCTCCTCCCGCATCGCCGCTTCCCTTGGCCGGGCTCCCCGCTTCATCTCGTTCGCGATCAGCCCGCGCTTTTTCCTCCAATCTCGACCACAAATCTGGGTCCAGGGCTATCTCGGTGACACCGCCACGCGGGAGCGGAGAAAGCGCGCGGCAGAAGGGGCACGTGACCACGCGGCGCAGGCGCACCACGCGCGCGGCCGCCCCGCCGCCGTCCCCGCGCGCCGCCAGCTCACGCAGGCAGGCGGTGCAGAGCGTGTGGCCGCAGCGGGCGCGCGCCGTGCCCGGCAGGCGGCGGGGCGCGCGGCCCTCAAGGTTGAAGGGCCGGTAGCAGATGCTGCAGTCCAGCTCGCACCGCTCGGGAAGAGAGGGCACCCTCACCAGGAGCTGCATGGTTGCCCCCGCGGACTCAAGGGTGTCACTCCCGCAGCGGAGGACAGAAGGAGCTGGCCCTTCTGGGGCCGCGGTTGGATCCTGGGGCGGGCGCCGCGGCTTCTTGCCCCTTTTAATAGTGAGGTTCCGCCCTCCAGGCGTCACCCGACCGTCGGGCCGCTCCCTGCTGCGGTACGCGTGGGGGCGGTGGAGGCGCGAGGCTGGGAATGCCAACGATGGCGAGCGGGGGAGGCGACCGAGGCGACGCCAGGACTGCCCTGGGGGACATACCACCTGTTGCCCTCCCCACAAACTCCTTCATCCCCAGCACCACGCCAGCACTGTTTAAGTGTCCCATATGCAAATCCCCAGGTCCCTTTCTGACTCCAGCCCTCCCTCAGTCACCGGCCCAGGTCCCAAAAAGTCCCTGTTTGTCAATTGCGCACACTTGCACGAATCCCTCACACAGACTTCCTAAGTTACACTGCCCGTTCTGCACGATTTGTAGTGGGCTCCTTGACATTTGAATGGATGCTGCCCTGCAATAAATCTCAGTCTGCCCTCAACTCTTCCCATGTTATGATGACCTTGTGTTCTTGTAAGGCAGGCTTCCCAAGTGTCATTCTTCCCAACTGTTCAATCTAGCTGACATGTCAGTCTAAGGAGGGACCTAGATTCCAGGACCATAGCCTCAGGAATTCTGAGAATCTTTTCCTTCCAGAGTATCCAGGTCCAGACACCCACACGCTATGATGGCTTTAGCAAAGCAGCCCAGCATGACTTCTGACTCAGGGGTCTGACTTCCCCCACAGGTAAACAGGACATGGTACTCACAACCCACGTCCCCTCACCACACCCAGCTGCCTCCTCAACCCCCTCTCCTATCAAGAGAACCTGGACTGCAGGTTCTCTTGTGGAGGATAATAACAGTCTCCACACAGCCTGCTTGGATATAATAAACTCTAGTCTCTACAAGCAGTTGTGACACTTTAAGCAAGTTACCTAATTTCTCTGGGCCTTGATTTTCTGATCTACAAAAGGTGGATAATAATATTAACGACTGAAAGGGGTTGTGTATTTATGGTGCTTAAAATGATGCTTGGTACACAGTAAATACCAAATAAGCATTAACTATTATTAATATCATCCTGTACTCTGAGCCTGTATTGTGTTCACTTAATTTCTCGGTTCCCAATATTTTTTTCTTTTCTTTTCTTTTTCTTTTCTTTTTTTTTTTTTTTTTTTTTTTTTTTTTTTTTTTTTTTTTTTTTTTTTTTTTTTTTTTTTTTTTTTTTTTTTTTTTTTTTTTTTTTTTTTTTTTTTTTTTTTTTTT